>JAUZNK010035084.1:0-34895 GCA_035046665.1 Euphysa ruthae
AGGTAGGTGTTGTTTGGACACATTAATGTGAGAGAGGCCATTTTAAGCATTGTAGCTGGAAACGCAATGCCACGGTGATCATCACACAGGAAGGTAGAGGCTGTATTGTACGCATATCCTTCCATTTTGATGAGATGGATGTCAGGGCCCAGAACTCACCGCTTCCCCCAAGCAATATTTGCATAACAAATAATTTAAAAAAAACTAAAATATAATAATTTTTTCTTATATACCATTCTTATTGCCCTAGATAGTTTAATTTCCAACATTTTGATATGACTGCTCCTATATTACTTAGGTTTTGGTCAATCAACGCTCCTAGAAACATTATTTAGTTTGTCTTTCTTACTTACACACCAATAGATAAAAATGGAAGGTAAATTTTCTGTGGATCCGCTCCTATGAAATAATACAAACTTAGATTTGTCACAATTTATTGACAATTTATTTACCTTAAACCAAAGTGAGAAATGTTTTAATTCATTATTCTTGCTTTTAAATAAGTTTTTTAATGGGGCTGTTATACAAAAACAAATTAGTATCATCAGCAAACATTGTAGATATAAGGTTTTAAACTCTATATCGTTAACGTAAACAATAACGGTCCTAAAATACAACCTTTTAGAACTCCACATACAATATCTAAAACACCTAAACTTTTTTTTAGGTAATTATTGACCCATTTGAATATTTTACCTTTTATCCCATAATTTTTCAATTTCGATAAAAGAATTTCATGATTAACTGTATCAAAAGCTTTTGAAAGATCAAGTAATCAAAAGAATTATAAATTTCTTTAGTTAACTCTAAAATAGCATGCTCAATGGAGTACCCTGTTTCAAATCCAAACTGTTTCTTTTAAAATAAATGATTATATGCAAAATGAGTAAATATTCTATTATAAATAACTCTCTCAAATACTTTTGAAAAAATTGGAGGTAAAGATATAGGTCGGTAGCTTGATGCAAGAGTATGATCATCTTTTTTAAATATTGGATTTACTCCAGAAATTTTAATCAGATCATGAAAAACCATTCCCTTGAAAGTTTTATTTAAAACAGTGCAAAGGCTTCTGTATACTGTTAACTACAGTACGAAACACGTTACTAGTTACTTTTTCAAAACCACTTGGTTTCATAATAAATGCCATTGTTGAATTATTTACGGGTAAGATTGTCATTTTAAATTTCTACATTTATGGTAGCATCGAGATATCTTTCTTTCTTGAACTAATATTAGACACTAACTTTTGACCAACATTTTTTATCAACATTGACGAAGTATTTATTAAATTCTTTACATATCTGTTCAAAATTATTTATAGTTTTGTTATTTGAAGGCATATCATCATGGTCAGTTTTCTTTCTACCAATTACTTTGTTTTGTATTGACCAAGTTTTTTTTTTGCATTTGAGATTTATAAACCTTGTAATTGTGTTTGTCGATATTTGAGGGAGATTTTAAATACTTAATGTAGACCTTGTGTTTTCTCTTGGAGCTTTTTATCAAATCTGGTGTCATCCAAGGGTTATTAATTTCTTTAGGTTACCTTGACTAACTTAACTGGACAGGTTTCATAGAATATTTCATGAAACTTGTTAAAAAAATTGTTTTGAAAAGCCAGATAAGCACAGTTACTTTCATATAGATTTTTTTCTCGATATTTGCTTTTTGCATGTTTAAAGCATCCTCATTGCTATTGGTGGCAATAATAACAACAGGAAAATGGTCACTGATATTCTTTTTTATAATAACTGGATTAAAATCCAAAAATAAAGTTAAAAAATCATTATTAAAAATATATTAAGAACTGTTTCACAAGTGTTACTAACTCAAGTTAGTTTGTTAATAGAAGGTAGCATATTTTTTTTCAAGAATGAAATCATAAAATAACTTAGTGTTAAGAAACTTGTTGTAGCAAAGTAAATAAATGTTAAAATCACCTGCAAGAAACAGGTTTTTGTTTTCTTTCTCAAGCTTTTTCAGTATATTTTTAACAAAACTAGTGAAATGTGAAACATTGCCAGCAGGCAGTCTGTATATTGAAAAAATGTTGTTCTTTCCTGATGTACCAATAATTTCAACACATACCTTCATTTTGATTATTCAGTTGGCACTAAACTTAAAGTCCGCCACCTTGTGTAGAAACACATGGTTGACAAACCAACTTGTAATCTGGTAAAGCAAATAAAGGGCTATTACTGATTGGTGCATCAATATTTTTCCATGTCTCTATCAAACAAATTAAGATCAAATTTTTAACAACAAATTAGTCACTAAAATTTTTATATATACTACTAATATACTATTAGCATGTAAAATTGAAATCCATTCTTTTTGTTTATAAATCTAAATTCACGCTGTTCAAAATAGCTTGTATTAAAGATATCTTTCACAACAGTTGGTAAAGTTTCACAGTCATCAGATAGCTTTGCCGTTAAAGCTTCATAAATTGGAGATTCGATAGTGTCTTCACTTGTTACATAAACTTCTGTCATTACATTTTAAGTCGTTTAGATTTGTTGAAAAATTTTTTAAGTAACACACAAAAAAATAATCTAATACTATATTTATTTATTACTAGCTGTATACCCACCAAGATTTGACTAATTTTTGCATTTAAAAAGAAATCTTAAAAAAAGTAAAAATAAATTTGGAGGACCTGGGCATCGATCCCTGTACCTCTTGCATGCTAAGCAAGGGCTCTAAACGTAAGGTAATATTATTATAGAGATAGCTAGACTTTGAATATATATTACAATTTAATGGGAGCTTTAAGTACACCAGAACCAAACACGTGGGCCCGTCTATAAAAAGGAGCTTAAAGCTATTTTTTTAACTCCATGTTAAACATACAAATACATTGTAATACTTAAAATAACTAACTGCTAGAGTGAAATTTGATTTCTATTATTTTCTTATAAAAATGATATCTCTTATATATTTAAGTATATATTTAAGCCTAAAAGTATAAAACTGAATCACGAATAAATTTAGTAGCCTTGGTTAAGAGGGTGACACCCTGCTAAGTAGAGATTTGATCTTAAGCATCATGCTAAGTCATTTAAAATGTTGTAGTGTGATTCAAGTTTTCATTTTTTTTTAACTTTAATTGCTTTATATTTCTTGGCATCTGAGTGAAAACAGATTCAGAAAGGGTATTTTCCCATTCTTTTTCATCACACAATAGACCTCTTATAGTACATGCCTCACGGAGAGTGTCAGCAATTCTACCATCAACAGTGCAAAAATCTTCAAAAGAAGTATACCCTGTAGTATGTAAAGACGAATAATATAATTCACCTTGAGCAGGACTGACTTGAAACATTTGGGTAATTATTTTATCACTCCTCTTTTTCTGGCATTCCATTTATATTTTTTAAAAACAAAATGTGTGGGAATTTCCGAATATTTATACTGACGAGCATCTATATTTTCTGAATTTAATTTAAGCCATGGCATTAATGTTTTCAGTTTGTTATCAGCACAGTTCAACGGTTGAAACTCTCTTTTCTCTCTAAAATAAATACGGTGTTGATTTGGGATATGAACATTTAGGTGATAAACGGAATGTAAAATTTTGTTCATACCAAATTCATATAAACTCCATTTTGATTCTGGTGCACTTGCATATCTACAATCAAAATAATTAGTAAATGTTGGAATATAACTATCGTTACCACCTGGATGTTGCATTCTAAAATTTAAAGCTGCATCAGCATCATAATTATATAATTGATCATAAGTTGGTGGTATGTTATTTTCTGGTCTTATATTACCAACACGATGACAAATTTGGCCTCAGACCCTAAAACAGTATGGGCCATAATTTGTTGGTGGCACAATGTTGAGCCCTAAAGGAGCAAATGACAGTGATGCATTGTAGTTGCAAATGAATTTTTGAAAATTTTCATTCGCAACTCTACCATTGCCATTGCCTGTAATTAAATCATGTAACTCTGGAGGAAATGGTGCCAGTGTTCCTGAAATTTCTTTACCCTTATGGCAACATTGAAAATGATTTTCAGCATTAAATTTAAGAGCATTGCCAAAGTTACATACCTGGTTCATTGAACCTAGATAAATAGGGTCGGGAGGAATATATCCTGCACTATCAATTCCAATGTGGTGTGCCAGAGCATGTATCTGTTCTCTCCTTCTAGCATGTCTAATTCTATTTAATTATCTTTGTTTTTGAATATGAGATAGAGAACGTCGTCTTTGAATAGGAGATGGAAGAGGAGGAGCAGCAGGGGGGATGATTTGTGGAGGAGGAGAAGGTATGGTATGATCCAGATCTGCTGTATAAATAATAAAACTTTCCTATTTTTAAACAAGAAACAAACAGAAAAAAAATACCTTTCAACCAAAGAAATCACTGTTGTTATAATGGCAACAAACCAGACCATGTGCGTAAAAACTACCAATCAAAAACGTATGTTTGTAATAACAAACCAATGGTTTGACGGGAAATCGCTACTTTATAACTGAAGTAACAAATAGAAAGAAATAAAACCGATTGGTTTGGTTTTGTTTAAATCCAGGTGTGAGAGTGCGTGAATAAGGTGAATAAGGCTATTGTTATAAAGATAAATAACTTTAGCAAATTTACTTTTAGAGCGTAACTTTTTTGGTTTTTCAAGGAGATCTTTTCGTAGTTCAGTTGGACTCTCACTGAAATCTTCGTTAATGTAGATGTTTTCATTCCACAGCTTTAAATGAATGAATTTTTTAAGGAATGCATTCCGGTCTTATAATTGAGGAATTTTACCATGACTGTTCGCTTTTTCTTTCTCCCATCACCCTCAATTTTTCTTCCACCACGATGTGCCTTTTCGATACAAACATCCCCTTTTAACCCCAAATTTTCCCTGATAACTGCATTGAAATCTTTAATTATTTCGTATGCTTCTGTCTTCTAACTTTCATTTCATAATTTTTTTTTTTCAATTCAATTCCCGTTTCCTTTAACTCCACGACTATTCCCTCATAACTGTAACATTCGGTTTTCGTTTTTCAAGTTTTCTTTCCCAACTTTCCAAACCTCTCATTAAATACTTTAAGTGTGGTGTTTTCATGCATCTCTAAAATCTCTTTAATTTGATTCACCGAAAAATTCTTAGCCACTTTTATTTAATAATTTGTAGATATTGGAGTAGGTAGTTATGATAATAGGAGGATTAAAAATCTAATTGCTGAAAGTGGGTGTATCTAAAATAGAATATATACTTTTCAAAACAAAGTTTTTTGTTATTTTTCACCAATACTTGACTACCGAACAAAAGTTCATGATTTCGACTCCCACATCTGGAAGAAATTTACTTTTTATGTTATCTCTGAGTTTACGAGCAAAACTCATTGCATAATGCAACGCTAGCTCAATTTGGTTGGGTTGTTTGGTTGAGCGAATTTCGTAGACGCATATACCATGTGTATTCTACAATATAATTCAAACCAAATTTATTGAAACCACCAAGAAATTGTAGTGATTTGTGTAGCTTATTAAAAAAATAAAAATATATATATGTGATTTTGATGTTGTTGTGTTGTTTACTTTGAAATATTTATTGGATTTTGCAGTTATTCATTTTTACCAAGATTATAGTCTTGATATTGTGAAGTGTTTTGTATATTTTTGATCAACCCTACATAAAAGTTGACTATAGAACCACTTTGAAAGTTACATTTAGAGATTGATTGATACGCCAAACCATAAAATTTTGATGGTTACAGCATCAGATACAAGGATCTGATTCTCATACTAAAATACTGTTTGATTTAGGAAAGAATTTCTTTCTGGGAGCTCATTTGATGATTGCATTTGGATATAGAGCTTTATTCACTGTCAAAAAAAATAAAAATATAAAAATGGAATTTGCTGGCTGAAACAAGTAAAGTATTGCTGGACTCTTCAAGTTCTATATTCATTTTTATAAATTTTAAAACCAAATATTTTAATCATCAAGATTTTAAAGACCTTAAAGCATCTGGCACCTAAAAATTTTCTATAGGCAAAAAATTATAGTAACTATTCTTTAAGGTACTTCAAACAAAATTTCGGTTATATTTGTGGACTTATTTTGAGAATACACCAAAATTATTGAGATATACCAAACCATTAATTTAAATACATAAAATAATTATAAAGTGTAAGGTGAAAATAGTCATTTTTTAGGTGCGTTATTAAAGATCAAGAATATTGGGCAGGTGATAATTCTTGTGCAAAATTTAAAAAATAGTTTCATTGACTCAATGATCCTAAAACAAAAAAGAATTTTAATAAAAATTTTCCTAAAATGTTTTGTTATTAGCCTGTAACAGAAGAAACATGATTTTTTTTGTTTTTGAGATGAGACATGAATTTATAATACCCTTGTTGGTTTTGTCAGAAGTCCAAGAAGTGCCATGAAAATTTTGTATTTGATATCTTTAATTTACTGTTTTTTTTTATATTTTTTTTTTAGCAATGTAATTTTGATATCAGTTGAACTTAATTTACCTACAGAAAATCATTACCCTGAAAAATGCAAATGTTCAAAATGCTTGGAATTATAAAAAATAACCACTATTTGAATGAGAAGATAATTTTAAACACATTACCTATATTTTATATGCTATACTGTTGAATCAAATTTAAACTCACATATAAAAAGCATTAAAAGATATGTAATCTGCAAAATAGCTCCTGGAACAAATATTTAGCTTTAATGACATAAAGAGATTTCATTTTTTTCTTTTCAGAGAAATGACGATTATTGCACTTGTCAATTTCCCTAATAATGTAACTCTCAAAAGGATATAAGTTTTTAATTGACTAGATTTTTAATTCTTTGCATTGAGTCTTGCCTGTTAATGTCAATTGTAAAATTTTACAAAATAGTGGACATAACCCAATGAAATATTTTTCCGTAAATATTAAATGCTCCCTTAATGAGATTCCCTCCTGTGTTTACATGTTGGGCTTAAAATCAAGATTTTGATTTCTATGCTTTATATTTTGTCTAAAAAGATTATCTTTATACTCAAAGTTTTTTTTTTTTTTTTTTTTTTTTTTTTTTTTTTTTTTTTGAGAGTAAAAATAAGCTTTATGGCATCACTGAGTTTGATGACATCACTGAGCTTGATGACATCATTGAGCTACAATAACTCTTTAATAAGTTGTTTATTACTAAACATATTTGAAAGTTTTTAATTTTTTCTAATGTAACTCACAACATTGACCAGGTCTTGGAGTAATAAAAATGTTAGTCCAGATTGGAAATTCTAATTTTTTAATCACATAAGAAATATGCTTAGGCTTGGAACAATACTACTTGTTACCGTTATTGTTTATTACTTATTACTGTTGTTGTATTTAAATGTATGTAAATTTTTCTTTTGTTACTTTGTAAGCTCATACCACGTTAAATCACAAAGGAAAATATATTTAGTCCGTATGGCCATGCACTAATAATTCAGATCTGCTTGCTAGCTTAACTTTGAAAAAAATAAGTTACTTACTTTTCAAAGTACGGCTTTGATTTGTTAAACCACTTGGAACCAAAAGATACGTTTTTTCCGTCCCATAGATCTTCTGATGAGAATGACTCTGACCAGATGGCATTGAAGACTGCTGACAAATTGATAAATGTATGTAATTCGTCTGTAGCTTTTACTTTATCTTAAATCTGTTCCTGATTTAAGTCAGGAAACTTCATACAAACTCATTCTTCAATAAAGCAGCTATATATATATATCTAAATATATTTTTTTTTATTTTTTCTTTTTTATATATATATTTGTAGACTGTTCTTACTCGCTTATTTCTAGTATTATGGCAACCTTATGATAATAGTTCATATTTAATAATTTCTACTACCAAATATGTTTGACTATGATATATTCATATGTGTATTATTTAGGAGATAAAAAACCAAGGAAATTTGCAATATCAGATTCTCCAAAACAAAGCACTTATTGCAACTAAAGATGCTCGCCTTGTACAGAAAGCGTTATCTAGTTTGTTAGAGATCAGCCAATCATATGTAAGTATTAATATATAACTTTCAGAAATGAACTTTTAAACTGATTTCCGTTTATTGGATTATCTAGAATGTTATTATTTTGCAAAAGCTTTTTTTTTTTATCCTTATTTACTGAAAGTCATCTTCCTAAAAAATGGGTGGTCTACTTTAAATTTCATTTTTCAAAATCCCTTGATATCTACAGAGATCATGATTGGCTGCTTAAGGGAAAATTAAGTTTTTATTTGCAGATTTTTCTCACCGGTATTTATTTTTCATTGAAGGTTTTAACTTTACTGCCTTGAAACGATCAATTAGAATTTATCTAGCGTTAAATTTATCTATGAGATTTCACATTTTTTATTCATTTTTATAATATAAATATCAAAATTTTAAACACTTCATCAATTATTATCCCCCTGGCCTAATTAATTGGAATTTTATCCTTTTAAAACTATCGCACAATGTGATACCTTCTGCCTTTCGATAGGTTTTGAAAAAACACTAACTTCAGTAAGTCTTGCCATTTTAACCATATTATTCTCCTCTGCTTGTAGTCCTAGGTTGACCTAGAAAAAGTTTATAAAGTTTATATAAAAGCATATTATATATCGTTGGAAAGGTAATATTTTCATACTGGTGAAATAGTTATCTGTAATTTTTATCTTTTAAAGATGCAGTTTTAAGCTATTAGCAACTGTTATTACAATGATGAATAAAATATTATTTTTTGATGGCTTTATCAGGGGGTAAAAATTGCATAACCGGGGGTACAGAAACCTGACAAATTTAATATATGTGAGTCTATCATTTTTTAAGTCATTTTTGTGTTGCATATTCAACAGAAGATGTGTAAACTGACCTTTAATTTAGTAAACAGTCTACAATACAGTTTTCAACAATTACCTGTAGTCTATACATAGTTTGGAAACAAAATCAAAAGCAAATATGGCGGCTATACAAATAGTTAGATTTTTGTAAACAATAAAAATAAGATAACAAGTTACCGATTTTATTTGTTTATAAATATGGCCGTACGTACGATTAATTATAAGAAAAAATCTTATGTTTTAACAACTTTGATGGGATTTTATGTTTTATTTTGATTCTTCTAATGTTAACCTGCTTTTACTCTCCTGTAAGTTATGTTTATACATGTTTTATAACTTTGTATACAATTCAATATTCGATATAGAAATAATCATTTTTGTTTTTCAGATAAGTGGAGGTCGACTATTCTTGATAAAATTGGATCTGCCTTCTAGACGATTAACTAATTTTCCTCAATCTTTAAACATCCAGGTCATTCCTATTGAAATAACCATTGGTAATAGAAAGTGGTTGATATTACCTGTTTACAATCCTCATAAGCCTCTTGAAAATCCTTCTTTAATAAATTTATCTAAACTTCTATGTTTTTATCTCTGTAAATATGACTTCTTTATAATATATGGTGACATGAACTTAAAACCAGATGATAAATCTTTAAGTCAATCTATTACAGAATATGGTGTTTTTAATCTTTTTTAATCTTAAAAGTAACTTTTTTAAAGTCAAAAATATGTACTTGTATTGGTTTAATTATGACGAATGCTAAATCTCTTTTTCAATAGAAATTCGTAAACAGATCATGAAAAGAGTTAGGTTCAAAAGCAAAGCCAATAGATCTGGGCTACCTAGTGATAAAGCTGCTTTCAATATACAGAGAAATCTTATTGTTAGTCTTGTTCGAAAGGGAAAAAAATCTTTCTTTGATGGTATTGAAATAGAAGAGGGAAAAAAGTCTTTTTGGGATGGATGCAGACCATTTATTTCCAGTAAACCTCTTTTTAACAATGAAAAAATCTTTCTCCATGACGATAATAGTTTAATTGCTTGTGAGCAAGATATTGTAAATATATTTAATTATTATTATGCTAATATAACTAGCACATTAAAAATTTGTGCTGGGGTATCAAATTCAAAATTTGATAATGATCATATTTTAATTTCTATCAAAATGTTTGATACCCATCCTAGTATTTGTGCAATTAAAAGGAATCACCACATAAATCCCTTCAATTTTTCTTATATTATACCTGATGAAGTTCATGACATCATTGTTAAACCAAAGAGGAGTAGCAATGATATGCCTCCCTGGCTTTTAAAAACTCTGTCCTCTACGCACTCATCTGATTTGTGATTGCATAAATACATCCAGAAACAATTGCATCTTCCCAAATGAGTTAAAATGGGCTGATGTCAATCCTGTCCATGAAAAGGGGGATACTACAAACAAAGGGATTTATCGTCTCATCAGTATCTTGCCTGTTTCTAAAGTATTTGAAAAAATTTTCTTTAGGCAAATAATTGTTTTCTTTGAAGACAAGTTCCCTATCCCTTTTTTGTGGTTTTCGTAAAGGTTTTTCTAGCCAACACTCTTTGTTTCATCTTCTCCAAAAGTCCCAAAAATGTTTTGATAGAAAAGAGTTTGTAGGTACAATTCTTATTGGTTTGTCTAAAGCATATGACTGAATATCTCACAACCTTCTTCTGGCTAAACTTGCCGCATATGGCTTTTCTTATAAAAGTCTGAAACTTGTAAAAAGCTATTTCTCCTCCAGAAAACAAAGAGTGAAACTGGGCTCAATATTCAGTGAATGGTTAGAAATCACTCTTGGAGTTCCTCAAAGTTCCATTCTTGGACCTCTTTCATTTGATATTTTTATAAAAGATATGTTATTTTTTGTAATGGAAACTGATATTTGTAACTTTGCTGATGATAACACCTTGTAAAAATGTGATACCTGTTTTAATAATGCTCGAAACTATCTATATAATGATATTGGTAGACTCCAAAACTGGTTTCGTAATAGTTCTATGGTTGTTAACGCAACACAGTTCCAAATTATGTGGTTAGGGGTTAAAGTGCTGTATAATATTTTAATGTTTTTGCTGTTGAAGTGTTAGCAAAACAAGTATTAGTATTAGGAGTCACGATAGACAATAAGTTAAATTTTTTGGAACATATACGTAATATTTTTATTGTAGCCAATGATAAGTTATCTTACTTAATTTAAATGAGGAACGATATGAATACTAATCAAGTAAAAACTCTTATAAATATTTTTATTCTTGTTCAATTTTTATATTGTCGTTTAATTTGGATGTTTTTTATGAAAACTGATTACCATCTGATTCATAGAGTTCATAAACCTGCGCTTAGAGTAATCCATCAGAATCATAATTTACCCCTTGACGAATTGCTACGCTTGGAAAATACAGTATTCATGAAAAAAATCTTCAGATCTTGATTATTGAAACATTTAAATCGGTTAACAAACATAATCTAGAATTAATGTCGGAACACTTTTGTATAAAAGATATACCGTATTCTATGAGGATTGATAAGATTTTAGTACTGCCCTCAGCTAAATCTACTAAATACGGCATGAATGCACTTCTTTTTAAAGCTTTCTTTCTCTGGAACACCCTTCCGACCTACATAAGAAATGCTCCCTCTATTTCTTGTTTTAAAAAATTTGTTAAGAAACAGGAGTTTTCTAAATGCCTTTGTTGTATTTGTTAATAGTTTTTCGAGTATGAATATATTATATAACAAAAAAAAAAATTTAATGGTTTGTATTAGCATTTAAATGATGTAGCCTATATTTTTATTCTTATGTAATTTGACAAATATTAAATAAAGTTAATTGATTGGTTGATTAATGAAATGTCAATGTCATAACAGAAATGAATTCAAGTCAAGAAGAATTAAAATTATGTGTTCAATGTGCAGTGGATACTTGGCCATTGGATTAGACCATTGAAGAACAAAAGGTCTTAGAAGAATTATACGATTCCAAAAAGCCTTCTGATCATGAACAACTATGCAAAAACTTGCCGTCTTTATCACCAAACCATAAAAACATTTGAAAATAATAATCCAGGTGTCTACCGACATTTCATATTAAGCGATCACACAATCAGAAAAAAAGCAAAAGTAAAGTAACAACGTATTTCTAACGTATTTTTATTTTTAACGTGAGGTCAGCAAATAGTTTTTGAGCTAATTTATTACAGAAGGGCTCAGGGGTTTGGTTTTGGTGTACTTAGAGCTCCCATTTGAGCTTACGGTAAAGTCATTGGTTCCGTTATTAGCTTGAACCCACAGCTTTGGGATCCAGAATGAAATGAGTCATAAGAAAGGTCTTTGTGCAGATGTCAGGAAAAAGTTGGAATTCAAGATTTTGTTTTAGGTTGTTTTGATTGCATTATGATAATCATTAAAAAAGAAAAAGTGTCAAATTGTGAATCAAAGTTGAACTGACTGTCAACAAATTCCACTTTTAAAATGTTAACACTTTTTATGGTATCTTGTGATTTTAAAAAAATATCAATTTTATCAGGGTTGATTTTTCTAGATGAAGTGAGTGCTTTTTCAATAGTTCTACATTGGGGTAGTGGTGTTGGTATTTTCCCATATCATTTTATCTTTGATGCATCTTTTGACCAATGTCGACTGCAAACAACTGTATCTAGATGATTTGGAATATTATCATCCAATGTTCACTTTCCTCTTTTGCTTTAAGCAAATGATAAACATGCAACCCTTTCTCACCAGTTCCATTATATTTGGTAACACAACAATATTTTAGCATTTTCTTTTTATAACTTTCACTTGCTTAAACGCCTGAAAATAAAGCATATTATAAAGTTTAAAATTCATTAGATTGTATGCAACTACATTATGTCACCAGACATTATAGAGATATCATTATCTCCAACATAAAATGGCCTATTTTTTGACAATTTTTACTATTTTCTTTTATCTATATTTGTGTGAGCTGAAATCAGAAAAAAATAATTTCCCTCTAGTTTTTCCTTCAAGTTACGCATTTGAGTAGGCCTGCAATAGATTTTTTATAATTCAGTATAAAAAAATTGGTTTAACAAATTTTTTCAGATTTGTAGAAATTACTTCATTTGTTTATTTTTATTTTAAAAGCTTTTTTCATCAACTTTTGGATTTTATTTGTATTATATCTAGTATAAATTTATCCATTCTCAATTTTCATATTTAAATTTCGACATTTTAGAAAGAGTACGTCCCGTGCTTACTTACGATTTGCACATGTTATATGGTGCTCAAACAATCACAGAAAGCACGCAACCAGCTTAAAAGAATCGCGAAAATGCCGTGGAACCCAGAGGTAAACTTTAAAGTATTCTTGTACTCTTGGAATGCTTAAGGTATCCTGTGAATGCACCCATATCTGCTCACTGAGTAAAATAGCATTTGTTTAATATTTCTTATGTGTATTCATGACTCTGAATTATTTATATTGATTACTATTCTTCGCTTTGTATAATCTTATAATATCTGTAATGCTGTGGCAATGAAGTACCATTTCAAGTCTCATCTTGACTACTTGTCACAGATCCTCAGTAGAATTGGTGAATCGTTGTAGTATATGGCAATTTGGCCAGATGTTCTTCATATTATTTTTGGTTCCCTGAAAATTAATTGAGGCAAAACATGTTTCATAGTTCTAATAATTGGTATTTATCTACCAGAAGTTTTGTTAATTCCGATACTATCTTGAAAAGTGATTTGAGGTAACACTTGTTTAGGCATACGCATATTTTTAAATTTTTTTCATCAATTTTCACTATCCTAAATAAGGAATGCTTGTGGCAGACGATCAAAGGTCCAAAAATTAGGAACGTTATTCATTAGGTTAAGAACGTGTGAAAATCAAACAAAACTATGTTTTTCAGGTTAAATAAGGAAAAATCTTATTTTTTTTTATTTTGATTTCCAGTTTCAATTTGCAGAAATATAAACAGAAGAGTGTAGATTCAGTGGAGAAAATAAGAAGAAAATAGATTATTATTTTTTTTTTTACCTTTTCTGAAAGTCTGATTTTTTTTATACGTCTCCATATGTTCAACATCAAATGGTAATACTAGCTTTTTATACCAACTTGATTATTTATTTTCTGAATAGTGTTTATTGCACCCATTTCAAAATTAACCAACGCGTCAGTGAGTTTTTGATTTTTATTTGATTATATTATTCTTAAAACAAAAAACTTTAGTGATAGCTTCAGTTTTAATTAGGGAGCAATACACATACACACAGAAATTTTTCCATCACATTGCCCATACATACTGTGTTAATTTACAGAAAAAAAAATGCTTAGACCATACTTTAAATGTTCCATAAGAATACAGTGGTCACATTGAACTTTAAAGGGTCTGATTTGAACTCAAGATTCAAATATGGTTAGTTTTTCCCACTCAAAAAATAGAAAATTTTAGTTAATTTTTATTCTGCTGTAAACAAATATAAATTTGTTTTAAAAAAACAAATGAAGATTAACAGAAAATTGTCAGACAGCCCAAAAAAAAAAAGAAAAAAAAAAAGGTGAAAATGGGAATCAAAAGTGTCTATTACACAATACTTCTATTTTGGTCCAATATACATCACACAAACCAGGTGTGGATCTAGGATATTTTTCAAGTATGTCAAAATATTTAGCCAACCTCCATTAACACCCTGATCTTCTCTCTACTCTTTCCAGCCAGCCCAGGCATGCCCACCATGGTTGGATGTGGCAGAAAATTTTTTGATTTATGGATTTGTCTAGATTGGCTATGGTTGATAAACTGACAAATAATTATTAATTTGAATGTAAGTGAACAGAAGAAAAAAAACAAAAGTCCTACTCAGCTTTTAACTTTTTCATATATTTTGTTAAATATATTATCTAAACTAAGTATAATTTTTTTTTGTGTAAAAAATAGGATGCCTTCTTGCAAGTTATTGACACACGGCAAGGTCTCCCTGTTGATGTGTCTAATTGTTTTTGCCATGTCTGACAACTGGATATTAGCAACAAAGTTTACAGCCAAACAATCAGAAGACTTTTGATGTTATTAAACACATATTAACCAACACATCTTGAAAGTTTCCGCTTGATAAATTTTTTCTTTTTTTGAGGTTTTAACCCAAATCCCTTACTAACAGGGTTTATGAACAAGTCAATGCCATGTCAGTGACCCATAAATCTCACAATAAAACACATTGCTGCATTTATGAGCAAATGAATGCCATGCCAGGGACTCAAAACTCACAACAAAACACCTTTGGGTTTATGAGCAAATCAATGCAGTGCCATAGACCCATAACTTACAATAAAACATACCGCTGGGTTTACAAGCAAATAGATGCCGCATCAGGAACCCATAAATCACAAAAAAATGCACTGCTGGGTTTTAGAGCAAATCAATACTGCGCCAGGGACCAATAACTCATAATAAAACACACTGCTGGATTTGCGAGCAAATCATAATATCATAATAATCATAATACATACATAGTTGAAAGGATTATGGGTAAAGATCTAAAAAAAAAATGTATCCAGCTGAAAGTTTCAGTGTGTGTTTGTTAATATGTGTATGATAACATATCAAAAGTCTATCAAAGTTTGAAAGGTGGAAGACCCTCATTTTAAGCCCAAACGATAATGCCGAAATTTTGGTCAAAAATTCATTTTTTTTAGATATGGTCATGTGACATATTCATTTTATTGAATTTTTTATGCTAATCGGCTTTTACATAACCTCATGGTTTTCTGGCCTTCTAGAGCTGTGGGTTTGAACCCACCTCAGAATCAGTGATTTTCTTTACCATAAGTTCAATTGGGAGCTTTAAAATACACCAGAACCAAACCGTGAGCGCCCTTCTGTATTAAATTAGTTTGAAAACTATTTGTTGACCCCACGTTAAAATTACAAATATGTTGGAAATACGTTGGCTCTTTTCTTTCAAAGTGTAAAAATTAACTGGGAATGGCTTATGAGTCCTGAAACACCCCAGATTTGTGCCCCGATTTCTGGTCAAAATTTTTTTTAAATTCAGTAATTCACATCAAATAACCCAGGTCATCCCACTAAAATATTTAGATTTTGTTGATTTTGGGACATGTTTTGTGTTTTTAGGAAATAAACAACTTGTGAAAATTTGAGGATATAATTATTGACGGCTCAATAATTATTTGCATTTTAAATTTTGCTGGCTCAGCATAATTTAGACTGAGGTTTTGGTTCTCAAGCACACCAGAAAATTTTCGCGCTAAAAATGATTAAGGTTCCATTTTGAAGGGCAAGGGATTCACGTAAATATAAACCGACACAAAAAAAAATTATGACATTTAAAAAAATGAAGATTTATACCCCGAAAAAAGTAATTCCACCTTTAAATCTGTCTTAAACCATTAATATTTCTTAAAACTACATATATTGATGTACGTTTCTGCAATGTTTCATGATTATCTTTCTAAGATTGGTGTTTTAGAAGTAATTTCAAATTTTAAGATATTCACCTCCGAAGAAATCAACGAAATCATAAACCACTCCTGAAAAAGTCAATATTTTAAAATTATAGATGTAATTCTTCTGAAACTTTGTTATTCTAAGTTATCATTTTGAAAGGTGAGGAATTCAAAAATATCACTTAAAATGCTCAACACTAACGAAAAAGATGTCACAATTTATATTAAGATAAATTATCAATTTTTTAAATAAATAAATTTATTTCATTATGTGCAGAATTTTTTTGAATTCTAAATGCATGTATATACTTTGCCACCTTAATTGTTGATACATTTCCACAGGAAGAAGGATATCACTAGGGGTTTATTTTGACACCATATTTGTTGATACTTGCTGATTCAGCAAACACAGGATATCAAAAGTTGTTAACTTTTATTCATTAAATTTATCACCTTAATATTTTTTTTTTTTAATTTGAACTCAACTCTTCTAAGGAAAAAACAATTTTTCTTTTGATAACAAATTAAGGAGCAATAATGGAACATAACGATTATAGTTAAACAAACTAGAACCAGACAAGAAACCCTCATGAAAAAATAAATGCAATGGTTCTTTTAAAATTTAATAACATTTAAACAAGGTTCGAAATTTTGATTAAATAAATGGAAGTACTTAGTCTGACCAAATTCAGGGTAATATGTTTGAATCTCCCTTCTCATTATAGATGAAAAACTAAGGACACAAATAGATCAGCATCAACTGTTGAAAGAGAAAAAAGTGTCATTTACCTTAAAACATTTATGTTCCGCATAAAAAGTAGAATTTAGTGATAACTCAATGGAAGTTAAGCACCTCAGTTCTTCAACTAATAAATTGCTTCCTACAAGCCGGGGTGATGCAGAGCTATGCAAAAAAACAAGTTTTATTTTCTTATTTCTTATAACTCGGGATAACTTTTTACAGAATCTTTGAGGATAATTTCCCTGACATGATATATTTTCCCTGACCTAATCTAAAAAAATTAAGCTTTTCTCTGACTTTATAAAAAGGCTGTTATGTAGGTAAAAACAACTGAATTCAAAAAAAGACGGTTACAAAAGGCGGTGACTGTAAAATTCAAATTTGTTAATTAGTTTAAAACTCATCGATCCATGGTCGTCATTAACTGAGATGAATGACTGCAAACATCCTTCTAAATAGAAATACTATTGAACAAATTCAGAATAAAATCAAATGTATCCTACAATGCTGAAGTATTTAAATCAAACCTGAATTATGTTTTATCTCATCATGAAAGAAACCTAAGTGTAATGGAAATAACTTCAAAATTTAATAGCATTATAATGGGAAAAGTAGACAAATAAATAAATTAGAGGGGTTTAGAATATTTCCCAGACTTTTTGAAAACCTTTCCTGACTTATTAAAAAATTCCGACATTTCCTTAAAAAAGGCCCTTTTCCCCTGATTGCAGCAACCCTTGCAAACTTACAGGTAGGACCATTAATTCAATGCAAAATTACTACTGAATGGCAATACGTGATAACAAAAATGAAAAAGTCAATAGTAATATTATGGCATTGCACCTACTTTGACAACACTGATTTCTGCCACCAGTTTTGCCCAGAGAGGTAATATAAATCGATGCAAATTCACCATACAAACTTGTAAACATGTAAATTTCCCAAAGTGGATCCATGACCTTTTACGCCCTAAGTTTGTTTCATTGTCCTCTGATGAGTTGCTGCAAAAGTGTTTTTATGGGCAAACCGAGAATTCAAACAAAGCTATTAGTAATATAATTTGGAACAAATATTCAAAAAATCTTTATGTTGGCAGAACTATTCTAGAAATTGATTTTCTTTTTTGCAATACTGGAGTTTAAATAAGGATCTTTTTAGGTTGACTTGGTCTTTGAGCGCTATAGAATTTCCTGTGGTCGATCATTTTATGAAATTCCTTGTCACAAGTTAAAATAATGGAGAAAAAATACAGTAGATGGCGCAGGAAAACAATAAGTACTGTTAAAAAGGGACTTATAGACAAAGGAAAACAGTCTGAAAGAAGGAAAAGCTATTTAGCAGGAGCTTTTTGATTATATTTTTCTCAAAATATGTTTTCAATAGACACTTTAAATAATAAAGTTTAGCATTTTTCATGAATTTTAAGGAAAAATTAGGCAATTTTTGCTGATTTATCCAAATTTTTTGAAAATTTTATTTATTTTTTGATGTAAATCATAGTTTATGAGCCAATTCAGTCAGTAAATCCCTTTCTTTCAATCTTTTTTTTTCTATGGAGCCACCTTAATCTTCTAATTGAATAAAGTATGTCATGGTAATAACAGGAAATTAGATACAAAAGTTAAACAAATAAACATAGCTATATACCTGGAGAGCAATAACTGATGGTTTCTTCAAGTATTTTGGAATACAATAATCAGCATTGAAGTTTATAAATAAACTTTATCACTATAAAAACTTTCAAACTTCGCTTTCATTGCTGCATTTAAATTAATCTTCTCTAACCTATCTTGAATTGTTTTCAGTCAATCAAAAAATTTTTTCCTCAAAATTTTTCAAAACAGAATGCATGCTGTTGCTTAAATCTATTTTTCAAAAGATTTTGATGCCAATTTTATCATTCAATTTATAACAAACGGGCAAGTAGGTCAGAAACTTTTTACCCAATCCCAAAACAGTATTTCACACTTTGTCCAATCAGAAATGGCCAAATGACTCATTAGTGTGTCATTAGTGCCAAAAAGTTATTAGACTCTGTATTCTTTTACACATATTTCAGATAGATTTGGTTGAACCTGTAGATGTAAAAGTACAGTCTGGATTACATACAGATGCTTAAGTTATGGTTACAACATACAGATATGGTCAAGTTTAACAACATACAGATATGGTCAAGTTTTTAAAGCTGTTGAATAAATTTGTTAAAATCTACTTTTTAAACGTGGTCAACTGACCATGCTGACTATGTCTAGATCCACCCCTGCGTGCACACACACACACACACACACACACACATAATATATAGATCTTATTAAATTTAAAATGTTTTAATAAAGTGATCTAGGAATTTCGGTGTAAAACGAACAGTGTGTGCAGGAGGTAATACCAAGTTGTTTCAGCTTTAATATTACAGTTGCATAAGTGGCGAATAGTGTCAAGTAAATTTTGGTGGATATTATGATATTTCAAGTAACTTAGACAAGCGCGTAAACGTGTCAGCAGCTTGAGAGCTATAGGCATGAATATTATAAATAGGTTGTGGGGTTAAATGATGATCTTAATTTAATGAGGCACTTTTGTAAATCGATACATACGCTAAACTGCGAAGGTCTGATGCTAATTTGTTTCTGTTTTTGATACACCAAAAGGAGAAGCTAGATATGAAGATAAGGTGAACGTTGTAATGAGAACAGCAACTGATTTTTGTAAAGTCATCTATTTTCAATATTTCTTACTTTATTTTTGAGTTTGATTTACGCTAGTGTTTTCGTTTTTTTCAAACTAATTTTTGTTGAAAATTGCTCCTTTTTTGATATTTGTCTATTTGCAACACTTTTTTGCAAAACCTGTTCATCGCACGTGTCAATTTCTTTCTGTATGCTTTTAATATATGATTAACAATATATCTTCATTGAAATAAATTTACAAAAGATTAATGCGTCCAACCTTTATTTCTCCTGTATGTAAAGATATAAGTCACATTAAGCAAGAAGCTTCATGAAGCTTCTGCTTTTTTATATTTTTTGAAGAGAATCCGAGAACCTCAAGTACATAGATCTAACAATTCAACATTGTTAGAAATATTAGAAATATACTTAACTAAAACATGTGCTTTATGAGATTTTTTTTTTTTTTAGACGGGTGACGACTTTGAAAAAATGTGGCTGTTGTTAGCCGATATTTATATACAGGTATGTTTTTCTTAAAGTTCTAGATTAATTATGCTTTTCTCGTTGTTTCAAGCTTAATCAAGGCTTCCATTGGAAAATCTGGAATTTCCTGAAAGATTTTACTTGATTTTTTTTTTTTCTACCAATTTTAATTCTTACTGATTACATTGCGTTATGAATAGGTGCTGCCCAATTTGATTTTAAGCAGACACTTTGGTCAAAATTGAGGATGATAAAAATTTATTTTAAAAACTTAAAATTTATAATTTTTTTTTTTTACAAAATAAAAATACTCAGCACAATATGGCGTTGTTCTTGTACAAATTAAGTTAAATTCATTATCTCCTAGAACAACAAATATGAGATGGCATCAGAACTTCTTAAAAAATGCATCGAGTCAAATGAGGTAATAATTTTAGATTTTATTTAACACTTCAAAATTTAGTATTTTTGTCAAATCTTCTATCATAGTATTTATAAATTACTAATTGTTCTATCATTTAAAAAAATTGCAGAGCTTATGTAACTGATGTCACTGGTGACTGTTTCCGTAACTGACTTTACATATGAGTGAGTGTCCATCTTTTACATTCACTTTCATTTGATTTTTGCTACATTTTTTGAAATTCTAAATAAATTTGTCAGAGATCGTAGTGGGCGTGATTAGTCTTTAATTTAGGTTTTTACAGTTCTGTGGCTAAAAATTAATTTTTGATTGTAAAATTATTCATCTTTTTTTAGCTGAATATTGAATGTTGATTTAGAACTTAATAGTTATGAAATTCTGCTATTGACCCTACTAGCTCCATCAGGGTTTTCCCTCTTTACCATTTATTGAAAAAAAATTTTCTCCTTTTTAAAACAGACACATTCAAGAGAATAAAAATTTTTTTAATAACTATTGTCGTCGTATAAAAGGTTAATAATCTTAAAAAAGTGTTAAATTATATTTTGCAAACATGGATAAAAATCTGGATTCTGAATTTTAAACTGCCTGTTATTGTTTTTACTTCAAGAGCTGTGCAAAAGCATGGGAATATTGTGGCTTTATCATGGAGAAAGAACAAAATTATAAAGAAGCCTCTATAAACTATGAAAAAGCATGGAAATATTCTAATGAAGCCAATCCTGCTATAGGTGAGTTGCTGTTGATATATTTTTTTTCCTTATATATTACTGTAAAAGGAAATACCTTTTTGATTGAAGAAAGAGATGCGCATTTACAGGATTAATTTACAACACAAAGACATTAACAGCTGCCCATTTTCATTCCTTAGAAAAACTTTTAAAAGCTTATCATAATCTCTATAATTCGTAATATTCGTCATAATTATAGCTTTTTTCTTGGCATGGGCATTAATCAGAAATTTTTCTAAAACCTTTCTTAATGAAAACTCTTACTTTATATAGTTTTTTTAAAACAAATAATTTTCGGTCCCCCGACGTAGTTGGCAAGTGTCAATAAATACCGTTGCGCTGTCATGAGTCCGTTCTGTCCCAAAACTTCAAAAAAAACTTGCGTTTTAAGTTTTAGGAGGTTTAGCAAATCCGGTAATCTCTTTAAATTTTTATGAGATATGTTTTCATATTTTATTATGCGTAAATAATGTTTTTCATACAGTGCATATTTTGACCCGATTGGCAACCTGTTGAAAAATTCTGATATGGAAATATTATGATGCGAATTAGTCTTATTTTTTTTTTATGAGTTAAGATTACCATTAAAAGCGTCATTTCACTCATTTTACCACCTGCTAATCTTTTTTTAATGCGTTCAAACAATTTTTTTTTTTTTTAAATATAAATATTAAAAAAAAATTCCATATTTAAATCAATATTCTCTCTTTAGTAAAGAGAGCTATTGTCATATTTTACTTATTGCATATAAATTCCATGGGTTTAGTCAATTTATGCTTGCTTTATTTTTAGACTTAAGTTATGATGCCCAATGCATATCTAGAGGAACCAGGGATGTCTTGTTACCTGTATGTCCGTCCAGCTGTGGAAAAATGGTTTCTAGGGGATGACCTATTTGGCATAAAATTGTCGTGTTTTCTCATTTAAAATTTACTGAAGGTTTTGTTTTTGTTTGCCTAAAAAGATGTGAAAAGTTTTCTTAAAATTTTAAAGACAATGTCTGGAGATTTTTGTTTCAATTCATTCACAAGGAACCAATTCAAATGCTACTTTGAAGATCATCTCATTTTCATTTTCTCAAAATATGTGCAAAATCTTGATTGGTGCTTAAATCATTTCCGAACCATATTGCATGTTTTGAAGATTCTGTGGTGATTTTGGCCAGAGATTCACTTGAAGTTGATAAATTGTATTGACGTCAATCTGAAAATTATCTTTATTTTAATCTTTCTTAGAACCAGTGTAAAGAACTTGTTTCAATTGTATGGATTGTATATTAATTGTTGTCAGATTTAATGGGTGACAAAGTCATATTGTACCCCTGCAGCATTTTATTTAAGCGTATTGTTGTAGATGGCTTCTAAGAAAACATGAATTATTTGGTTCTTCTCTTGGACTCACGTTCAGAAACTCTTCCAATTCAAAATTCTGTCTAAGAATATTTTAAAATTTTTCAAGTAGTCGGCCTTGCAAAAGTCGAGTATTAAATAATTTTTGTTACTAAAAGAGGTTTTATAACAAAAACTAACTTTTCCTTTGGGATAATTTCCGTAAAATGTTGAAATGTCGAGTTAAGCAAATTTTCCATATCAAAACATAAACGTAAATAAATTTCACACATGAAATTTATAAAGTATATTAATATTAATAATCAATATTAATAGCAATATTAATTTTGCATTAATTATTGTTTTGTTAATTTTAGGGTATTTATATGACATTTTTATCAATATTTATTTTAATATCGGTGTTCGAAAAATAGTAAATTTTGTTTCTAGGATACCGTCTGTCATTCAACTACTTGAAATCCCAACGATATGCGGACGCTATTGATGTTTGCCACCAAGTGAGTTAAAATAATAATTTTGTGAAAGAAACAATAAATCCTGCGAAAAGGTTTTTTATTATACCTCCGATATAGCCTAAGGAAATATCGGTTTTGAACGTGACTCTTAGTTTCTTATTTTCAAAAACCGTTTTTTTTTCTTGTTTAAGAGTTTTCGACTCTTGAGTTAAAACTTTTTGTTTACAACATGAATAAAATTTGGTTTTGTTAACTTAAGCGAATCTACCATTTTACCAGATTCAGTCTGACCAGATTAAATGATTAAACGCCATATTTTTATACTTTTTCAATTATGAATTTCCGATTCTTTGGAACTTTTTTTGATTTGATAACATATTATTTCTGATAATTTAGGAAGTTCTGAATTTTATTCTTTTATTCCTTTTTTTTTTTTGAAAGCTCCTTTTGTATCATTTTTTGTAAAAATAATATTTTTTTGTTGCTCGATAGGTACTTGGAAAACACCCAAATTATCCGAAGATTAAGAAAGATATAATGGATAAGTCGAGATCTTTAATTCGTACGTGATGGCAAATAAGGAAAAGCGTGTTTTTTTATGTGTTATAGATATAATAAACTGATATGTAAATGTACTAATGGCTGCCGATCGTTTCATGATGTTGTTAACTTAGCGTTTACAATGTAGCCTAACTTACTTGTTTTTACTGTTGTATATATAAGATTAATTAATTATGTAAAGATCATTTTTTGTAAATAATTTGATAAATTTCATTATTGGGGTGCTAAAAGAAATAATTTCCTTGCTTTTTAGGTTGTCTGTGTTGTTTTACTTTTGTGGGCGGAAAAACGCATTTAAAGTCCAAAGGCAACATTTGCATTAAAATTTCCTTCAAATAATTTATTGAACCCCTGGTGAAGCCAGGAGAGCGCCTGTCGAAAACTCTTTGTTTTGTTACTTAGCTGAAATATGCTCATTTTTTGACCGGAAAAGTTAGAGGACTAAAGAGGTCTTCTTTTAACCCAAATGGCTCACTTGTTAAAAAACTGATATATGCGTATGGCTCTGGCACCTGTTAAAATACTCAAAGTGCTCCTAAACAAATCAAGAAGCATTAGAGTGAAATGAAATATTTTGTTTGGTGATTAATTGAATAAAGAATTGTTCCTCTCTTGTTGTTTTTTTTTTTTTTTTATAATAAATTTTAAGAAGTGTTGTATTTGATTAAAGAAAGTCCGAGTGTCTATTAGTCACTGAAAGCTTCTTTTGATTGGTATTATTTTTACAAATCGCTCCAAATTTTTTCACTTTGTTTTCATTAGTGTACTTTATTTAATTGACTTTCGTTTTTGTCATAGTTTCCAAATAAAGTAATTCAGCAATTCATTCCGATTTTGTATAACAACTGCTCCAAATTTTTACTGCCTCGCCCATTGCTAACAAAAGTTTTGCAAACTCTTTATACGAGATCTTACACACTTCTTCATGCATCAAATGGATCATAGCTTTCTAACTGCTCAAAAGTCACCTATTATCAGCATTAATCTCTTTTGAAATTACCGTTAATAACAATAACCATTTATCTACGGATTTTGTATTTTCGATGTGGCACTAAACTTTAAACGGAGTTTCATCTGATTACTTGAATCTGCGCTGCATGTTTTGTTTTGGTTAATTCATTACCAATAAGAATTTGACAAAAATTTAAATATATTCGACATTTTTGAGCTCAGTCTGCCTAAACATTGGATTTTTCAGAAATTTACCTAAGCATTAATTTTCCTCTTGTGATTGGCCTAACGATAAATCAATATATAAAGGTTTGCGAAAGCATGGCAAGCTTGTTGGCAAGCCAAAGCTAAAAACGGTATATGGTAATTTATGATAGAAGAAAACTGCAGCAGAATTCAACAAACAACAAGTTTTGTTACGCTACAAGCTATTAATATACAATAAAGCTTTAGCTAAATAGGAATAAATTTTCTTTTGACAGTATTGAAATTACTTTTGATTTGGTTTTGATCTATTGGAAGAATAGTTTTAAAAAGAATTTAAATTAACTTATAGTATGCAACCCCCGCTTTTTTAAAGGCACGAAGGTAAATATTAAAACAATTTGATGTTTACATTCGAATGGAATTTTAATGATTCTTTTGTTCAAACGTTTAAATAAAATTCTCTCTGGACAGTATTGAAATTATTTTTGATTTGGTAACTAACAACAAAGTTATCACAGTTTTACTCCAAGACCCGCCACGTGGGCCCATCTGGAAAGATTGTCTCGGCAATTTGTTGGTTCCCCATGTTAAATATAACATTCTCTCTCTCATATCTTATTGTCTCGATTGAATTATTCCCTACTGTTCAAATATTATTAATAAAGAAATGGGGATTATGCAAAATGCCCTGTAAATGCAAAAATTGGATGCTTGCTTCTTTGCCATGAACAATGTTAGTGTCAACAAGTTCATTTTCGCTTACTTCTACACAAGCAACTACAACAAACTGATGTATTCAGTTATGAACAAAAAAAAAATTCCGGACAAATGCAAATATGAAGAAAAAATAAACGCAAGTGACACAATTCACGAAAAAGCAAATTAGTTTTAGTTAACGATCTATTTTTGAGGTGTTTTTATAATTGTATGTTAGTTTCGATGCCGTATTCGAAAGGAAGAAAATCTATGACAATAAATCAGGAAAACTATTTTAAAATATGAATTTCTATTTGGGGGTGGAGAATAACCGACAAGTACCCCAAAGCTTAACCAACAATTCGAAAAAAAGTTAGGGTATGTCATTTCAATAAATATGTAAACATCCAAGTATTAAAATTTGCGTCCTGCTAAGAACTAGGTGGGCAATAAACATCTCTCAGGCTAATGATATTTTAAATGCCTTATTTTTTTTCTACTGACCTGTCAGTTGGATGTTTTATAATAACTCAGGTATGGATCTTCTAAAGAGTACCCATAAATAGGCGTTATTTGATGTCTATAATGATATATCTTAAAGTCTAACTAAATTATTGATGTTAGATAAAGGCCGCAGTATCCATACGAGACACTTTCAACTTTTTTAATGGTTGTGGTTTGCCAGACTATAAAATAGTTAAACCCAAAACTGCGCGCAGGATTGTTTTGTTTTAAAAGTATCATAAAAGCTTATAATCTGTGGACATGTTCTTAAAATACCAGCAGCTAGTACTATTACTTATGGCACAAATTTGCTTCATTTTAAAACTTGCCGTGTTTGGAATAATTTTCCCGATGAAATCAAAAACATTAAAAGTGTCGCTTCTGAAAGGAAGGTTAACGTGTGGAGTAGATATCAGTGTAATTGTGCTTGCTGTTGGTAGTTTTTCTTTTTCATCTATTTTAAAAATCAGTTAGTTTATATTAGTCATAAAAGATCATTGATATATTTATTCATTATATATATGTTCATACTGGTACACGGAAAATCCTCCTTCCCCCGGAAAATTGCCCGCCGGAAGATTTCCCCCGTCTTTTTAAAATTATTTCAATCTTTGCATAAAAATGTGTTGCTCTAAAATATTTATAATTATTTATTGATGAGAAGAACTAACTAAATTATTTAATATCTATCTAAATATTGTCTTAATTAAGGAAAAAATAATAAACACAGGGGGCTAATAAGAGTGGGATTTTTTTCCAGAAAAAAATCAGTGGGGATTTTAAGTGCTATATCCCATTAAATTTGATGAAAAATATAAAGTTTTCATTTTTATATGCTTCTTATACATCGTAGATTTCAATGGGCTCATTGGTTTTTTCAGTTGAAAGTACAGAAAGTTCACAAAAAAACTTTTTCTAGAAAAAAATTCTTATTTTAACGCTCCATATCATCTCTCTTCTTGTTCATATTCTCATAGTCCTCCTAATAATAAACATAAAGTAAAATACGCCAGAGATCGGATTTGAAGGAGGGTCTCCTCTGATCTACATGCTTTTATTATCCTTTAAAACAGCAAAAGGATTAAATCACTTTTTGGCTCATGAGTAGAGAGAGTTGTTCTTCAAATTTTTTTCTTAGTTTTGAAGATATTTCTTTCAGCTATCCTAAAGCTTTACTCTTTTCTCTAAATAGAGAATAAATTTCTTTGACTAAGAGAAGTAAATAAAATCAATTTGCTATGGGTAATAAGAGAAACAAAAGAGAATCATTCTCTGGTAGAAAAAAAAAATATCGGAGAAACAAAAATAACAGTGCTTCTACATTTGCTTTTGAAGAAGATGTACAATCATTTGCGAGCAAGGAATCTACTGAATCTATAAATTCAAAAAAAATTTTAAAGTAGATGGGCAGGATTCATATTCTTTCGTCTTTTCTATGCACTTCAAACAGCTCAAAGGGTTTTTTTGAAAATTGTGCAGCATGTAACAGTTGTGGAATGAAACTTATTTTGATCCACGATGAATCAAAACGTATGGGACTTTCTCTAAATATGAAAGGTAATTGCGATAGAATAGTTGTGCTTTTGCAGATGGTTGATACACATCTCCCAGTACAAAAAGAATCAACAAATCTTGTCCAAGGCCTTTTTAAATTAACACACATTGCATTATGGAATTTCGTGAAATACGTAGAGGATGTGACTATGGGTTTATTAACCTCAGTTATAAATATGCCACCGCCTATGACAAGAACAAATTTTGATGCAATCAATGTAAGGCTTTTTGAAGCTTAATGCTGCTGAAAAATAAATTTTAATGAAAATGCTGCTCTTAAAAATAAATCAAATGGTTTTGCCTATTAGGTCAGACAGAAAATTGCTCCTAAAAGCAGCAGTGATGTTATTGTGGATTGCGGTATATCAATTGACGGAATATGGCAGCGTAGAGGGTATGTTTCCCTTAATGGTGTATATTTACAATTCATAGGGTGCTAACAATTTAATTAAAAACAAATTAACAAAACGATAGATTAGAAGAATAATCAACTTTTCATTATTTTAACAAAATTGAAAGAAATTCTTGTCCTGTAAAAATACTCTTTTTAATTAAATAAATAAACGTAGAAAGTAACTGTAAAAAACAAAAGCCATCTTCATCTTCTTAGTGTCTTAAACTTTTGGTCATTACGGATAAATACCTTTAAATAATTTTCCGTTTTTTTTTTTTTATTACATCGCAAAATCTTTCGTGCTTAATATCTGAAAATTTCAAATGGTTTGCATTTTCATTATGGATTCTATAACTAAAAGTGTTTTACCGCTAGTAAAAATAATTATATTATAGAGGGAAATCTTCCAGGGGGAATTTACTGAGGCAACTCTCCAGGGGGGGAGGGTTTCCGGTTAGCGTTCATACTAAAGATAATTGATATATTTATTTACTGTAAACGTTCATACTAATAGTCATAAGGCAGAATTCAATAACTCACTAAATAAGCATTATTGTTCAATCCACTTGTTGAATAGGATATCTATAAATTTTTGGAAAGCTAAGACCTCCTGGATCATGAATCATTGAGTTGTAAAAAAAATCGGACATGCGTCCGTAAATGAAGGTTAAGTACACTCCATCTGAGCGTTTTTTATTTTGCTAAAGTCATACTCATAGATACACATATTACGAATTTAGGAGACACAGAAAGAGGGCAGACATACACCATCTAACTTCTGCTATAATAAATTACCCGAAGTTAGCTGGTGGTTTCATAGTAAACGCTGCCATTAAGTGGGTGGGAAGCACATACCTTTTCACTGCGGTCTCCGTAGTTCGGCTCCTTGGACCACTGCACCACGGATACAAAAATCTATTATCATTGATATAGCTGTAAAAATAAATTTTAACACTTAAATATTCTAAATTTTGTCTTT
This sequence comes from Euphysa ruthae, assembly GCA_035046665.1. NCBI lineage: Eukaryota > Metazoa > Cnidaria > Hydrozoa > Anthoathecata > Corymorphidae > Euphysa > Euphysa ruthae. The sequence goes on from JAUZNK010035084.1 coordinate 29,021, forward strand.
ACTCTCACCCACAAGTGTTTTTGTGAAATTTTAACTGTTTTTACATAAAAAATAAGATAATTTTTTTAAATCCTTATCTAATATCCATAACATTGAGGTTATCCATATATTTTTGAAAGCCTAAGATTTTCAGGATCATGAATCATTGAGTTATAAAAAAAAATTTTGGAAATTTGACAGCAAATGGAGCTTAAGTGCACTATCTTTAGGCTGTACTAAAAATATTAGAAATTTCTGCGCAAAGAAAATTTAGGTGCAACCTCCCACAGCGGTTTTTTTAAATTTTGCTATAAAATTGTGTTAAAAGTATGTAATTTGACACATATTAGGTGAATAATGTTTGAAAAGTGGATTAAGTGTGAAGGAATAGAATAGCGTCTTGATCTCTTGAGTAACTCACTACAACAACTTTACTCAGAATTCAAAGGGGAAAGGATCGAAGGTTTTCAATAATTTAATATAATTTGAGTTATTTTTGTCAAAGCTACTAAATTTTTAGATATATTGTTACTTCATTAAGACCCAGGGTCTAAATTAAGATGTTGAAGAGAAGTTCAATTCTTCTATGGCTGCCCAAAACCCTTTCTGAAAATGTGCACCACTTGCTTTTAACTAAAAACATCATTTTCAACTTTACTAAATATCAAAAATCTATTAAATAAGATTTTGACTCTATTGATAATTTTTTAATTTGGTTCAGGCCTTTACAAACAATTACAGAATTAAAATATTTACACAAATATAGAAAAATTTTTGTCTTTTAGGATGTTATTGACCAACTGGAAAATCATTAAACGGCTAATAACCCACTTTAACTTCCTTGGTTCAACTTATAGTGACAACTTCAAATTACCTTGGAAACACAAAAAAACAAATTTGATTAACTTCACGTTTACAACACGGTGTAAAGAATTTAAAACTGAACTAAACTGCCACCAAATCGTGTTTATTGTGAACACTGATGGTTCCACAGTTAAAATCACTTCTGATAGCATTCTGAGTTATAATTAATAATTTATCACGAAAAAGCAGATAGCAAAATTTTGCTTTAGCCAAATTAATTTTGTCACACCATGAAATTGACGAGATTATAATAGCGTCTCCTGATACCGATGTTTTCATTATTGGTTGTTATCAATTTGCTGTTGCTTTATCACTTCTAACAAAAATATAGTTTAAGACGGTGCTGTAGCTAAAAAGCGATACGTTTTAATTCACGATGCAGCTGTAGTCTTAGGATCTAAATTGTTGAAACTTCTTCTTGCTTTCCATTGCATTACTGGCTGCGTTAGCAGTTTTTCTGGAGCTGGTAAAAAAACCAGATTAGCTGTCTTGATGAACAACCTTGATGAGCTTATAAATCTGAAATGGGTTGGTGATTCGCCAAAATAAAACGTACAGGATGAATACATGAAAAAGCTATAAAATTCGCATGCCTACTTTATAATAACAAATCTGAAGATGCTAATGTCAATGCCCTGCGGTACAATTTTTTTTCTAAATAAGGAACATCAGGTGAAAAGTTTCCTCCAGCATTGGATACGTTAACACTCCTTTAAAGACGTGCTGTATACAAATGCTACATCTGGAAATCAACATGTGAAACTTTTCATAATATTACATTTCCTATTGGAAACGAATGCGTCCTGAATGATGATCTGTGTGACTAATGTCACACACATTAGTGCACTTGTGAAAACGAAGATTTATATGAGAACATTAAGAGAATAGAAGATGGCGACGAAGAATAAGATTTTGAAGAATAGTTGTCAATAAATAAACCAGTTGTATGTGTCAAATTACATTTGCATTTGTAATCTCGATATTTTGGATATAAGACAAAAAGTTTTAATAATCTGTAACTTTTATGTAAAAACAGCTAAAATCTCACAAATATACCTGTGGGAGAAATTAAAACTATATATTCAATAAAAAAATTATTTACTTATAAGTCAAATTACACATAACATGGTTGTTAGCAAAATTGAAAAGGTCTTTGCCGTCCAAAAATATATTATTTGTACAATTTATATCAACGATAATAGTCAATAAAAATAATATTATTTTACTTATTATATGTCAAATTACATATAACGTGATTAGCAAAATTGAAAAACGCTCAGATGGAGTGTACTTAAGCTGCATTTACGGACACATGCCCGATTTATTTTTTTTTACAACTCATTGGTTCATAATCCTGAAGGTATTAGCTTTCCAAAAATGTATAGATATCCTATTCAAAAATTGTGTTGAACAATAATGTAATATAGAGGTCGGCATGGTTTTGCTTGTTAGCCTGGCTTTGTCATATGAGCTGATCATTGGGTTTCTTGGAGATTAAAAATGTATGAGATAGTGATATTGTGAAACAAATTGTAAGTCAACAACGACAGTGAATTGCTTGCGTACATGTGTGTGTGTGTATGTATGTGTGTGAGAGAGAGAATGATAATTTTATATTTAACGTAGGGAACCAACAAAGATATAACATGGAAATAAATTTCCGCCAGAGGGTGGGAGTCGAACTCATAATCTTTCGCTCTGGAGTCAAACGTCCTACCACTGTGCCAACTCCGCTATGTATGTGTGGCTATGTGTGTGTGTGCCTGTGATATTCAATTTACTTAATTTGAACTATTGCATAAAAAAAAATAAGTTTTACATACATGCCGTTATATATAGTGTTGTTGCGCTAAAGGTAGTAGTTACACTATGTTTGTTGCGCTTTCCTGTTCGTTATACAAGTTGTTGCCAATTTTTTCATTATTACTTTCTTCTATTTCTTTTTTATTCATTTCGACAGACTGCTCACCCATTTCCAATGGCGTATGGTTTTCACCAGTGCGGGCATCAGCATGTATGTGGTTCATAAAAATAAATTTAGCTAAAAAAAATGACACCACCATACAAACAAAGCAGACATACAAGAAATAAAGTGCGGTATTCGGTGCTCCAAGAGTAGAGAAAGCCACTATGGCGGACCAAAATGGGACCATAATAGCTTTAAGTAGAGTATAGATATGCTGCTTAAAGTTTTCCATGAAGCATTCAAACGCTGCCCATTGTTCCAAATATTTCGATCCTTTAAACAATCCAAATAACAACATGAACAAGTTGAACATGCTGGAGATGAGGACGGAAACTGCTGCATAACGAATTGCGTGCGTAGCGTCTTCATCATCTTTTGTAGCGAACTTCAGCAACATATTTGCACTTAAAGGGCATAGACAGGCAAAAGCTAAGAAAAATTTTTGACTATACAACGTAACAACATTAATCGTACGAAATAAAGTTAAAACTGTGTGATTTACGAACCACAGTGAACCTACCATCATGAATGAGGCAAGGAAAGTATAGAATTCAGGAGCCATGTGTTCCAACTCATGTTTTAGCCCGTTTGATTTTACGTTTTCTTTCGTAGGAAAACTTTCTACTGTGATGTCAAGAATCAAAATACACGCTATGATAGCGATAGCAGCGTCACTCATCGCTTCAACGCGTTCTTTTGAAATGTTGCCTTTTGTATAAATGAAGAAAAATTTGCATTTATCAAATTTCGTTTGATTAGCAAGTCGACGTTTAACAAACATTAGCATCTTACGAATAAGTGGAACTACAATATACATTGCGATGAAAACCCAGGCTGCAGCATAATGAAGTAAACTAAATACACCTCCTATAATCATTAAGAGTAAGCTAATCATAGGCGTAGCAAGAAGAACATTTCGAAAACGACGCAATTCATACTTTGAATATTGTTGCAGCTCCACGTGAAGAAGCCGTGGAGATTCTATTGCGTAACAAATTTTAACCATTTCAAATATACTAATGACGCCTATAGCCACGCATGACATTAGAATTGGAGTACTCTCTCCTGCAAACAGACCTTGTAGAGCTAGCGAAAACGGTAAAACTGTGGTACATAGCATGATTGCACTATCAAAAAATATTATCATATCATCAACTCGTTTAATTATCATTGATCGTATGTTGATATTCTCCCAAATTGTCAAAACAACTAAAAATCCAATGAAAAATATCACAAATCTTGCTCTTTCATGTTCTATGTAATGTTGAAGCGATTCGTCTTTCTTCATATGATGTAGATTGCGCAATGGTATGATAAGGAAAGTCGCACAAGTTGCGAACATAGCATCTGCATATCCAAGTAATCTCGCACTTGATGTTATGTCTCCTCGGTGGAGATAGTCAGGCAGCAATTCATTCAAATGCTCATCGTAATGCTCCTCGAGATCTCTGAATTGACTTTTATATTTTTCTTTATCAACCTGGTTAACAGAGGCAGAACTGTCGCTATTATGAAATATCATGATTTCTCCGAATTGCTTTCAACTTTCTTTAAATTCTTCTAAAAGATTAATTATTGCGAATTAAAACTTGAAGAATCAGAAATCTTATTTTATTTGTATTAAATTTCATGAACAAAAACTTGTGTGAGGCTCAAAATTCGTGAAATTTATGGGATAAACTTTTTCAAAGTGAGAATTTTAGGAAATTTCGTGATCAAAAACTTTTGAAAAAGAGCGAAATTTTTTTTCATAAAAGCTATAAGAATTTTCTGTTAAATTAAATGTGACAACTAGGAAGGAAGATATCATATTTTACGTGATAAAACCAGCGAAAAGCCAACGGTTTTACCTCCAGTTGGAGCACGTGTTCTAATCATATAAACAGATGGAAAGTGACCTGCATTAAGGTGGTTCCCCTAGAGTTTCGGTGTTTGTTGTTTTCGAAACCAAAATTTCAATAGCTTTTCAATAATGTATCATTTATACCTCAATTACAACTAAAAGTGTGATAAAATCAGGATTTTATAAAGTATATTGTCAAAAAATCTGGAAGTGTAAAGGGACGTCAAAGATTCCAGGTAAGCATGTCTTCTGTTCTCACATTTAGAAAAGGACATGAATCAATGAAAAACTTCAGTTGATGCATGAATATGTACTCCATTATTGAAACATCTTACTGTGCTATAAATGCTTCTTTGCATGATTCATATGAAAAAGCTACCAATGAAAGTATGCAAAATACCATAGCTGAAATAAAATCTAGTTCCACCATTGAAAATTATTAATTGGCCAAATGTTGGTTTTCATCGGATAACATATGACAAAAGCGCGGATTCTCCTCTTTGAATGAGATTGTTACTGCCACGAACAATGGTAAATGTATAGTTTGCCATGTTATGTCCAAGACTTGTAAAAAATTTGTGGTTTTAAAGGGTTAAAACAGTGAAAACAGACTTTGGTTACAATCAGTGGAAGTTAAACAATGAGAAGTAGTTACTAGTAAATTATACAAAAAGTACGCGTAGGACGCGTTCAAGAATTCTTGGTGCAAGATTGCGAAACTTAGTGAAGCAACATAAGGAACAGAAACTGCTTTTTCATGAAAAGGTTAATTGACAGAAAAAATTATCAATTCTTTTTTTCTTAAATTTATTTATTTACCATAATGGCGGGAGATCATCGAATCTCAAACTTATTATTATTAATGACCACCCACGACAGGGCTCGAATCGGATACTTAGCGCATGTAAAGCGTATGATCTACATCTGAGCCACATGCCGATATTCAAAGCAGAATTGTTATGGTAAATCCATTAGGAATAATAATGAAAACATCTATGTAGTAAAGAAAGTAGGTGCAATTATTTGACAATGCACATATTTCACTGAATTTGACACCGATTATTTCATCGCTTTTTCCCAAAAGGAGATGTTAGTTGGTTGTTGAAAAAAAGTTGTGAAAATGGAAAAAAGAGGAAAGAGGAGAAAAACAATAAAAACTGTAAACTGTTTAATTGATACAAAGAAAACAAAAAACGGATATAAATCTGGTAGTTATCGGCTTT
>JAUZNK010035096.1:0-18140 GCA_035046665.1 Euphysa ruthae
AATTTTTTTTTTTTTTTTTTTTTTTTTTTTTTTTTTTTTTTTTTTTTTTTTTTTTTTTTTTTTTTTTTTTTGCTATTTGATTGGTTGTTTTAGGCCTACATCCATAATTTTTTATCCAAACCTTTTCAGTAATTTTGAAAATCTTTTCAACCACATGTCTTAAAATGTCAAATTTTATTCAAAAAATTTCATTTTTTATGGATATATATTTTTTTTAATATTATGGAACTATATAATTTTAATAGGAAAAACCAATCATTGCTTTGCTTCTTTAATTCTATTTTGTTTCTAGAAGTTAGGATTTTATATGAAAAAGTTAAGTTTAGTTAATCTCAAATCTACTATAATTGATGAAATTTCAAGTATTTTACCTTCTCTAATCATTTGATGTATACCAGCAGGCTTTCATTCCCAATTGATGGTTAACTCAAATGAGTCTTTTAGAGGGTGCATATAAAATCTGAACATGTTTTTTGATATTTCTTTTAAGGCTAATACGTCATTTTGAACTCTTCTAATTCTTGTAATTTTTGTTATAATCTACTTTTCTTTGATGATTATGGGATGGGTCTATGATTATATATAAAAGATTGAAAATAATTCTAAATATATTCCGTGTAATATAAAATGACTTAACTAGATCATTGGTCTTAAGATTAGGTGTATTGACAATGAAATTTTATGAAGTAAGTACGGGAATTTTCACAAAGAAGATGAAAAATTATAAAACGCCTCAAATATTTAGATCTAAATACTTGATATACAGCATTACGATACACTTATGATGATGATAACTTGAAAAACCTCATTGGCATAATATAATTATTTTTTGTATTGAAAAAGTGTGCATGACTTGGTAATATAGTGTTTTGACAGCACTTGCGATGGCTTGACTTGGTAATATGGTATGTTGAAGACATGAAACTGAATAGATTGTATATAGTTCTTAAGATATATGATTAAACAGCAATAAGTAAAAATGGCCTTAGAGTTTTTGCAATGAGGAAGCACTTTTAGGTATCAAATCATTAATTTTTTTAATTTTTAGAGTGTTTATTAGAGTTGTGTCAACCAGCGTTTGATATAAGCTAAATATGAAAAGGTTTTATATCCAAAAATTTTATAATTTGTTAAAAATATATTAGTTAAAAAATAATTATATAGACCAGTTTAACATTGCATTAATATGTGTGTTGTTGTTTTTTTTTTTTTTTTTTTTAGAACTTCTGGTGGATAAATAGTGGAATCCAAGTTCAATCTTCCTATGTGTAAAGCTGACACTGCTGTATTTAAGATTCGTGTTTGTAAGTAATGACTTGTACCTTTTATATTTGATTGAATAAATATACGTGTTTGGAATTTTAATATTGTCTCCTGATCAGAGAGCAATAATATGACAACAAAAAATATGGGGATCTTAATGTTTTTTAATGATATTTAAGTTTTAACAACAAATTGTATGCTTTGATAAGTTGAAATTGCCATATGAGATTTTGGTCTTTTATAACTTCTAAGTATTTTATATACTCTGATGGTTATTAACATTTTTCATCCAGATAAATTTTAACATCAAGCTGAAAATTTTTTCTTTTAGATTTGAAAAATAACGATTTCTGCTTTGCTGAAGTTATTTTCTTTTGTATTCAGGTTTAACTGTTTTTTGAGTGCGTAACAAATGTTTTTTCGAAGTGGTGAAAATGACCAAAAGTTTTGAAATTACGCAGATCATTTATGTATATCAAGAGTATTAGAGGACCCTGTGGAACACTGTTGGTATTTTCTCGAACAAAAAGATTTAAAACCGTTTTTAGAAACATATTGCTGACAGCTTTTTAAGTAAAATTAAAACTGATTAAAAGCTAATTTAATATCGATATTTCTCAAAGCATTAGTTTGAGTTTGTTTAGATTAAGACCTAATTAAAAGACTTTCAGCATCAAAAGAGCTCATAAATTTATCAAAAGTTCTTAGCTCTAAGTTCTTTGCCAAATGTCTCTCAGCAGTGACTCATATGCTTTACATGCGCTAAGACTCCGGTTTGAGCCCTGCAGTGGGTCATCTTGTAATAATTTTGACTTTCGATGATCTCCCGCCGTAAAGAAACAATAGATCGAAATTTAGGAATGTTGTTTGTGTCTAAAGATTTGTGTGTTTTAGGTAAGCCATTGAGTCTAGATGGAACAGACCCTACTGGGCGTATGTCACTGTATTGCGCCTTAGTTAAGATATTTTTTTCATTAAATTTTTTTAAAATGGTTGAAGTTGTCCTTATCTTCATAAAGCTTGTAATGTCAGTTTTCAGATTGGAAAATTCTGCCTAGTCGTTTAAAATTTGCTATAAACAATATAAATATTTTTGTCCATTATATTGACAACGCTACCCTCTCTGTTTTCATGATCATAATAGGTTGGTTCTTTAAAGCTTTGAGTATGGAATGCTTAATGCTTATGAAGTGTAGGAATTTTTTTGTAATTTCAATAATACAAATAGGCAATATGAAACAGATCAGATTTAATTTGTGCTGTGTCATTATCATTTTCACCAGGGTTCTTCTTGGTGCATGTGCTATCGTTATATTCTGAAATCATAAAAAAAAAAATCTTCATTTCCGCTAACTCATCAAAACTTTAATAGTCTTAAAGCCGGACTCAATCAAACGATTCCTCCAAAATGCTATGTCAAAACAGACATTTTTCTTCCTTTAAATAAATCTCAAAAACAATTTTTAGTCAAATGGGCTTTTTAGATTTTATGAAAAATAAGAGTAATTACTAGCAATGAGAAATATGTCGTTGTCTCTATTGAAGCTAAACTTTCAAATCAGTAAATATGTAACTAAATCAATAATTTATATGTAAGCTAAAAGAAATTATTGAAAATATTTTAAATTGCTGAATTGCAAAATTCTATTTATATTGTAAAGGAAAGTCTAGGTACTTCCTAGCTTGTCTTAATTTGTTTTTTTTTTTAATGTAGGCAAGTATATTTATGTCAAAAATAAAAATAAAATTTTTCACTTGACACTGATGTTAAGAATAGATATACTCATTTCTACATTATAATGTTAAAGATCGTATGCTTGTAGGTATACCCCCATTTGGTTGCGTCCAGGAAATGATGCTTGTTCAATACGTTATTGAAAATCACACAAATTTCGTACAAGAAGTTGAAGTGAATATAGAAGCTAGTGATGCATTTATGTTGGCAGGAAGCAGCCAAGTAAGTTATTAGATGTAAAAATTGAAAATAACCATTAATCAACTCTGTATGTGTTACCCCCTTTTTCCACCAACTGTTCCAATAATATGCATCAAAACTTGTGATAAGTTTTTCTCATAAAGGGGAAATTCCATATAGACCCATAAAACCCACAATTTTAGATTTTACTGAAATTTGACCCATTGGGTGATATTATTGCGAAACTAAAAAATGCAGAATTTCAGCTCTCAACTCCAAATGGTTCAAAAGTTACTGCTGTTCAAAATTTAGGTTAAGTTTGACTCTGCAGCCATCATTTTGAATTACGAAGGCATTATCTTTGAATATTTTTGGTCCATCTTTATGAAAATTTGTTCTTGAACATTTTTGGGGGTACGGAAAGCAAATTTAAAGAGAAAATAAACAAATTTTAAGTGATAAGTGCTTATTTTTAGGATTGAAGATGAAAATACTTAATTTATTAAAGTACTTCCCCAGTAAGTTAACTTTGAGAAGAATTACCAATGATGCCCAATTAGTAGAACTTTCAAACTTTTCATGGACCTAATAAGTCTCAAAAATCTCAGCGGTGCTCTCAATTCATAAAAGTTATGATCAAATGTGTTTACTCACAATTTGACACTCTTTTTTTTCATCGCGGTGCGTGTTTGAAGGAACACGCATCTAATCTAAGTTCAAGTAGCTGCTTACAGAGAATTTTTCAACTTTCTAGTCTTATTACATGGGAAGTTTGAAAATACTTTTGATTCCAGGTGCTGCTATTGATACTTTACATGAGCTTGTAGATCTCAGTAGTTTCTTTTCAACATTTTCGCTTTGAACTTGGGTATTTTTCATCAAGATCAAGCAGTCATATTTTTATCAATTTGAATATTAATATTTAATTGCTTATCAATTTTTAGTGGTATTATTTTATCTGGTGATGAAATTTGGCTTACATTTCAGAAATCACTGCAATATAATTTTTACCAGAGCAAATTTCTAAGTTTATTATATGCAATTATCTTCCAATGTGCAAATGTCTTTCAAAAAAATTAGTTGCATTTTTTTGTAGGTGGCTCACATTTTGGAGGACATTGTAGTGTAATCTCTTTAAATTCTGTTGAAATCATTGTGTTCCCATTATATAATTGGAATATATTTTACCTTGACTAAGAATTGCATTTTAAATTTTCTCACTTTTCAAAATTAGTATTTCCTATTAAATTTAAAGAGCAGATTTGATTCGAGATGCTCTGTAATAATTGCAAATGTAAGCAAGTGTAATTTTCAGTTATATTTAAAGTAGACTGGTATTCAATCAATATTGGATCTACCAACAGATACAAGAGATGTTTTGTTGCGGAGGACTGGGTTAACAATGCTAAACATAAATCCAATAATTTTGTTAGTGCATATTTGGTTGAGGTTCGAATTACAGTGTATTTTGATGCAATTCTCCTTGACTTTTTAGACAATTAAAACACATGCCACGGAAATCAGTTTATCAGATCAGTGGTTGTAATTTTCCCGATTATTGTGGTTGGCTGAGAAAGAAGAGTGACACAGTTGCAACTTGTAAATACTGTAGTAAAGATATAAATGTTATTAACTTAGGTGAACAAGCTTTAAAAAGTCATATGAAAGGACAAAAACGAAAGAACAATCTCCTATTTACGATATTGAGTCACATTTTGAACCAAAAGCATCATCAAGTAAAGCTGAAACAGTTATAATTCTATCAGCAGTCAAAGAAGTCCTTATAAAAGTCTCTATTTTACTAAGTACGTTGGACACTTAAAGTTGTAGACTCTCAATATTTGCAACGCTGGCCTGATGGAACTAGTGATCAGCGATGTTTCCTGACAGCGAAATTGCTCGGAATTTCTAACTTGCACCAAATGTGGGTATTACAAGTCTATTAAGTCTATTAAAAATCTGTAAAGAGGGAAAATGAATATTCTCTTGAGACATTGGAATGCCAATGAATATATCACAGAGACACATTACCTAAAATCTGAGTTCTTGGGAGGAGCAAAGGCAGAGCAAGTAATAGAAAACTTTGAAGATGCTATTTTTCAGCTGAAACCAGAGGAGTTTCTTCAGATATCATCTGATGGCCCCAACGTTAACTTAAATATTACTAACTTGTAAATATTGGGACTTGTGGCCTTCATACCATGCATGGAAGTATGAAAGCAGATGTTGAAAAATCAAGTTGGACTGTCAGTAAAATATATACTATAACTGAATCTAATGTGAATCTTTTGCTGTACTGTGGTCACCGATAGTTTGAAAACGAAAATTTAAACAAGCTTTACAATACTACAGTAGTCGATTGCTTATCCCTTGCTTCAAGCAACGTAAAGTTTGTAGAATTTATTTCACAAAAGTTGAATTATTTTTTGCATGGTTTTCAAACCAATCACTGTATGGTTCCATTCATATTCTTAATAGAAATTTTAATAATGAACAGGTTTATTTTGAATAAAGCAATGCTCCATGCAGATACCCTGATGAAAGTTATGAAGATCAACATATTTGATTCGAACATCCATAAATCTCAAAAGAATGCAGTTCTTGACTGGATTTACTGAACATATGACAGAGAAGAGTCCATTGAATTACGTTATTGTGGTGTGCATCTTCGTTAAACCTAAATGGAAAAATAGAAAAGCCTTTTGATAAATTTAGTCAATGGGTATATGTTTTTTCACGGAGTATTCATCCATTAAAGGATTCGAATCACTTTGGAGAGTATTCATTTTGATATTTTGTTTATCACACAGCCAATCTTCCAAAACTTATCAGAAGCATCTTTGATATTGTTTGCATGTAATTAATTAAATATTCAATGCTTCACACATACAGCTTACACGAGAGTTGTATTTGTTTGATCAGCTAGATCAAGATAAGTTCAGTCAAAACAGCAACGGGTAGTTCAGAAAGTAAACCAGAAGCAGTTTAAGAGGAATGTAGTAAGTGAAGAGATCAATGAAGCTGTGAAAAAGAAGCGTCATTTACAATCGAGTATTGATGAGCTTTTGAAAGATGCTGATAAATTAGCAGATAAGGCAGAGAAGCGAAATGGACATTTTGTTGAGATCAAACGACTTAAGAAAGTTGTTGAAACAAAAGAAATCTCAAATCTATATCCCTCGATTCCCTTAAAAGAAGCCACAACAATATTACTTGATACACTCACCACCTACACAAATTTAAATAAACTCACAAAATTAAATAAACTCACAAAATTAAACATTTCAGAAATAAAACTCCTTATTAAACTGTGTCTTTATATTATTTTTTATGGAATCAGGTAATTCATGAACTAATCAATTCAGGCCCCGTCGGACTTCCTATAATGGTAGTATTAGCTGAGAGTTTCCTCCAATATCATGAAGTGAAAGCCATTGAAATATCACTACGTATCGACCCACCAATGCATTTGAAATCTTTCCTCAAATACATCGATAATAGCCACGCCCGATTTCCAAACAAAGAGAATGCAATCGAGTTTCAAAGAATATTAATTAATCAACATCAAGCCATAAAATATACAATAGAGACAGAAAACGAAAGCAAACCATTGAATTTTCTCTAAGTGTAAAAATAATAAATAGTCAAATAGGTAAATACAATTGTAAATACACTGTACACATGGAGGGAGCAATAACAAACAGTCAGGTGAAACCGAATTCAAACCATGATCCACGATCTTTGAAGGAATCTTCAAAGGGTTCATACATAGAGCATTATCAACATGCACTGAAAGGTTCATTGAGAGCGAAATTCATTTTCTTATAAATGTATTAACAGAAAATGGATACAAGTAACAAAATCTACAAAAATTAACAAGACATATGAAACAAAAATGAACAATGCCCAATCAAAATACTAGCACGTTACTTGACAACCAACTTGCTTTCCCTACTATATCATTACCCTGGATCCCAATCTTATCTCCAAAAAAATCCGGCTATAAAACAGTCTTTAAATACAATGCAAATCTAATCCAGATATTTACTTCTGGGAACAAAACAATACTACCATCAAACCCTGGGATATATCTAATCGAATGCAAATGCAAAAAAAAAAAATATATCGGGGAAAGGAAAATAAAATCTCCAGCATAATAAAACAACATCAAAAATATTCCAAAGATAAAAACCACGACCGATCTGTAATTGCTTACCACAACAAAAACTTCCGTTAAACATAAAATGGGAAGATGTTGAACCCTCAAAATAGAACCTAAATAAATTGATAGAAAAGTTAGAGAAGCAATTAAAATACAATATCACGAATGTGGACCAAAAAAAGGTGGTATGAATCTTGACGATGGTCAATTTTTAAAAACGCAGTTCTGGGCACCATACTTTTCGTACTTACGCAGCTAAAAAAGAAGTAATTTTTGTTTATCCAACATGGTTCAGCTGCCCTTAAATAGATTGTCATTTCTCTGGCGAATCTAGGCTGTCCCCTTCTTCAGGGCATCCATTGAAACAGTTTAAAAATTGAGCAAAAATATAACTTTAAAAAGAAAGGTTTAAAATATAATTTAAGCTTACCTTTAAAGAACATATTTTCCTTCTGTCGTTAAATCACGAAAGTGAAATTAGCTATGTCATTCTTTTTTTATTTTATTGATTTGTCCATCGATATTTCTGTTAAGACATCAAGCGTAAAAATAAATTGGTAGGTTTTAAACATTTCCTAGCCTTTGATTTTAAAAATTAATTCTACAAAAAAAAAAAAAAAAAAAAAGTAATTTCTAACTAAAGTTCTTAATGAAACTTTTTATCTTCATAGATTCAAATTCGTATTTTACCACGGGATGAGCACCGTTTATCGTTCAATATGTATCCTCTCTACCCGGGAGAACTCATGCTACCGAAGTTTCATATGAACTTACCGCAGCATCGAAATATCAATTGTAACAGTCTTGTCCAACAGTATTTTCCTAAATATGTTTTTGTTAAGGTAAATATATATATTTTTTTTTTTCACATAGAAGCCCAGGTTATTATTCATGCTTGGCTTTCAGTAGTTCATACAAAATTTTTTATTTCTCGGAAATGCTTGTCTTTCAGGCGAGCATTAGTATAACAAGGAGTTTCCACATCTTTAACAGGATAGAAATGAATTTGTTTGTGTTTCATAATAAGAAATGAGGTAACCTGACACATTTTCAATTTGGAATGACACTGATAAAAAACTTGTTGAGAAAATAGACTTTTTTACTATGAATAATAAAAAGCTCGTAAAATTACCGAAAAGCAGCCTGCTGCGACTGCTCTCGACTTTCGAATAATCAGGGGGGTTCGAATAAACGGGGTGAGTGGAAAATTTCTTTGATTATTAAACGGTTGGGTGGATTTTTTGTTTTAAAATAAATAAACGGAGTTGGTGGAAATTTTTATTTCGCTTATTGCAAAGAATCGCAAAAAATACAGTTTGTTTCTCGTTTTTTCTGCGAAATTAATAATCATTCCGCCCCGATTGTTCGAAAGTCCGGAGTAAAGAATCGCCATTTTACTATAATCGTACCGGCAACCAAAAGGAAAAAGGAAGCTCTATGACAAGATTATCATGTGAACGTCATTTCTAACAAATGTTTCCCGCTAAATACTAGTAAATACTAGTATTATTAAAAAAGTTTGAAATTAGTCAAATAAAAAAAAGATTCAAAGCTACACCGTAGGCTAAACACCCGGTTATGGAGCTAATAAGTAGCTTTCTGCCAAAAATGAGCCATATTAGTTTATAAGCCAAGCGCTTCAAGTTAATAAATTACAGCGTATATTATTAAATTTTATTTTTAGCCTAGACTCAACTTATCATTGACACCAAATGAAGTTCAAGTCATGTGACTAAATTGTTATAGTGGAATAGTAAATATTATGTGGCTGTATATGTATAATTTATTTTATTTTTTAGATAATTTATAAATGTTTATAACACAGTAAATAAAATCTTTGTATTTGTTTCTGACATTTTTTTTTTTTTTATGTAACGCTTATTTAGACCAACTGACTGATTAATAAGTTATAACCAGTGCATACAAATTATCTATCTTCTGGTTTAGAGATTTCTACCTTGATAGAAGTCGAACCGTTAGGTGTTAGTATTGATTGCAGTTTAAATTTTTCTAGTCATACTAAGAGAATTTGCAATAGAGTAAACAATAAGGTTAGTGTTTTATTGAGAATTAGGCATGCTTTGAGAGTATATGCCAAGCTAAAGTAATTTTAAATGCCTATATTTTGCCTTATTTTTTTCTACTGTCCAGTAATCTGGATCTTTTGCAAAAAGTTTAGCCTATTTTTTATTGAAAAGTCGCATAAACGTGCACTGAAAGCTGTTAATAATGACCGCTTATTGAGTCTTTTAGCGATGGACAATAGTTTTAGTATTCATAATAGACATCTACATCTACTTATTTTCGAGGTTTATACAACGCTAAACCATACTGCAATGGAATATTTTTGATGGTAATGCTACGTCCTATGATCTTCAGACTTCGTATCTTGTTAAACTTCCAGTTGTTCACACTCTTACTTATGGCACAAACTCCCTGCAATTTAATGCTAGTTTACTGTGTAACACCCTTCCGGATGATATTAAAAACAGTGCAAGTGTTCCCATTTTTAAACAGAAGGTAAAACTCTAGAAAGGGAGCTAGCTGCTCTTGTTGTAATAGTTCTTTGTATTTTTAAAATTGTATTGCCTCCTTGTTTTATTTTGTTTATTATTTTTATGCAACCTTTATATTTAAAAACAAGAAAAATTTGTTTGTATATATTAGCCTTGATTTTATGATATTTTTTGTTACATTTCATGTACTACGATTTAACTAATGTTGAATATATGATTGATATGAATTATAGTCCCTTTATACAATATCACAAAGGAAAACAGGATAAAAATTCATCTGAATATGAATGAAGGAAAAAATGAGATATAGTAAAGAAACCATGGAGATTATATTTTTAAAACATTGGATCGTGGACGAAGGTTTAAAAAAAGCGGGATCTTTTGTTACTCTTTTACATTCACAGCAATAAAATAAAAAGTTTTTAGTAAAGGCATATTGCAAAGCTTGTATATAAAAAAATTGTTGAAACTTAAGGGGGATAAACCCTTGAAAATTATCTCAAAAATAAAATTGCTAATTGGCATAAAAATCGATTTTTTGATATGAAAAAACTAAAATGCTTTTAATTTTTCAAATATTGATGGAAAAGCTTAGTTTTGTAGTACAAGTTGCAACTACGCTGGTAAGAAATCATCACCCAAAATTTCAAAGAAAATGATCGAACGGTTTTCGGAGGAAAGCCTGCCGCCAGATTTTCATATTTTTACGGTCTTATTTTAGGTTCGGTTTTTTGGTGCATAAAAATAAGGTAACTGTGTAAATTTTCTTGTAATGATTTAAGCGTTTATTCTTATTTTAAATTCGTTCTTTTTATTCCTTTTTCGAGTTGTATATTAAGCTGAAATGAAATTTGCAAGCCAAACCAGTACCGATTATAATTAATTTGTCTACATAACAACCTCACATTGGCCATATTTTAATATAATCTTCGTGCGCATATCCCTTACTTAAGTTTTGTAACGTAAATTTTCGGAGGGTGAGTAAAGAGATTATTTTATCATTGTTTATGCGCCCTGCGTGAGTTTTTAACTGTGAATCATTTTGAGCATAGATTAGAGGGAACGAACAGAAATTTCGCTGAGACTGTAACTGTTTGATACTGTTTACATATAAAGCGTACGTAGTAGAAGCTTTTAACATGGCGATAAACACGTGAGAATTATTATGGTGCAGGAAATTAGTAAGTGCTATTATAAGAGAAAATGACAAATGATGATAAGGGTTTTAAACAAACAGCTGACAAAAATAAAGAAAAATGCAATGCGAAAATAGATAAAAACCTTGGCCCTAGGCTATTGTTTAATTCATATCGAACAGAAATTTTTGAATGGGTTCGAACACGTGGGGTATTTGTACTTATACTCACATTTATATGTGCTTCCTTTTTAACAGCATTAGGTGTCTCTGCATTGGTATGGTCACACTTTAATACCAATGAAATAATGCATGAACCAGAAATATTTAATGAAGTAAAGCTATACTCGGATGAAGATGATATTGACACAAATTTTTCTACTGAATTTGACCCAGACAAACCTATCTTTTTGAAAGCGAAAATATCTTCTACGAATTTGGATGAAAACGAAAATGGAATAAAACAATATAAACACAGAAAGAAATCGAATCAATACAGTTCTGAACACAAGCAGTTTTCAAATATAATAACACCGAGGTACAGGGAAGAATCTGCTCGAAAAAAAAGCACAACAGGCGAACAGGAATTACAAGAACTTAGTGATTTAAAGACCCTTAGTGACGAGCAACAAAAAAGCAAAAAACCTGTCGATTCACAATCTGAGATTGATCTCGTTAAAGCAATTGACGATAAAATAGCGAAAACAATTGATGCAAATAGCGAGTTGAGACATTCTATAGATTCAACTGAAACTCCAGCCATGACGTTATACCGAGTTACAAATGCTGTTAAGGCCGGTGCTGTATGTTTAGACGGTTCACCTCCTGCTTATTACCATCGTCCTGGTACAGGAAGTAGCGAAAAATTATGGATAATTCACTTCAACGGTGGAGCGTGGTGTTTTGACTCGAAGGCGTGCTTTGAAAGAAGTCATAGCTCGTTAGGTTCTACTAAGAAACTTCCGCCTGCTCCACCAATCATTCAAGGTATCAATTCTCCTGACCCTGCAGTCAACCCTGATTTTTATGATTGGAATTTAGTTTGGGTTGTCTATTGTGACGGAGCCTCGTTTACTGGTAATAGAGAACAACCTGTCATAAATGAATCAGGAGAGACTATATATATGCGTGGAAAAAGAGTTCTCAATGCGATCATAAATGACTTACTGTTTAATCGAGATTTTAAATTTGCTGAAGCCATTATCTTGACAGGTTCATCAGCTGGAAGTATGACTGCCATTTTTCAAGCCGATTATATAGCTTCAAAGTTTCCTAAAACTATTCCGGTCCGTGTGCTATCTGATGCTGGGTTCTTTATCGATACTGCCCCGATGGGTGGAAAAAACTTAGGTACTATGTTTAAGCGTATTTATGAGATGCAAAATTCTTCAGCTGGCCTGGATCAAGATTGTGTTCTGGAATTAGGGGAGGAAGATGCGTGGCAGTGTTTTTTGCCTGCAAAGATCGTAAAATTCGTGAAAACACCTATGTTTGTGTTGAATTCGGCCTATGATGTATGGGCCATGATATATTTTCTTGATATAGATTGTAAGTTCCCTGTGTCAGAACAACAGAGTAGGAGAAAAAGGAGTATCAAGAGAACCATGATTTCTAAAACAGACTCAGAGTTAGACTTGAATTATCGAAATAAAGAATTTGATATTTTTATGATGAAAAGGTCGCTTCAGTCAGAACACAGTGAAAAAGAAAGAAGAGATGTTTCTGGCTTTGAGTTACCTCCATTTTTTCGTGATAAAACAACAAGACGTGCAAAAATAGAATTAAGTCCTAGACCTACTACTAAAATCTCTAAAGTTTTTGACAGGATTAATTTTTATAAAAACTTATCTCAACTTGATCTTGTGACTAATGAAAGTACTAAAGTAAATAATGTTGTAAACAGTGTAGATAATGTAAGGCTAGTTTACCCAACAACAGTTACTCAACATAAATCATCAAAATTGGAAGTGGCAGACACAAATTTTCAACCGAATAAACTATTTAGCAAAGTTAGCGATAAAGCTATTCAAAATCTAACAAGCCCAAAGGAGGTAAAACAAAACGATAAGGATGTTAAAATATTATCTGGATTGATGAATAAACTTGGTGAAATAACTCAACCCAGCGCACTTGAAACTGAAAGTGAAATCTCGCAAAACATTTCGTTTTCTTTGCAGAAGAGTTCTCCTCGCTTATTAATAAATTTGACTAACGATATAAATGCAGAGAAGAAACCTTCACCAGTTGTGATTAATAAAACTGTCATGATTACAACCAAGGAATACGACAATATTCCGCTAACACGATCAAATAGGTCATCAAAATTAACATTACCACACTATTTGAATAGTTCATTAAAGCGAGTTATGCCCGTATCAGTACATTTAGTTTCTATAAAATCGATGATTCCAAAATTAAAAAACTCTTCTAACAGTCTTGGTAACTCTATCGATATATATGATTTATCACGTCAAAAAAAAATAACACAAATAAGTTCTAAAAGACAAAAAATATTTTCAATAAAAAAACCAGACCGTTTAAAAAGCCGTCGTTCCACAAGTATAGCCAAAGAATACATTAATATTTTGCGATCAGATCCTCCTGAATGCACTGAAAGGCAGCTGCTAGACGCTATGAAATATAGGGGTGCAATGCTACGTTCGACTGAGTATTTTATGCGCTTGCCAAAATCGGGAAGATTTTTGGTGTCTTGCATTTATCATTCGCTATCACTTTTTGATGAAACTTGGACAGGTGTAACAGTTGGAGGTAAAACTATACAACAAGCCTTCGGAGATTGGTTTTATGAACGGGGAAATAGAAACAAGCATAACTTTGTAGATTGCCCCTACCCATGTAATCCTACCTGCCCCTGAAACAATATAAGCTTATGTCATTATAATTACAAATATTTTACCAAATCAGGCCAGTTCTTAGCAAAAAATTTTCTATCCAAACTTTCTTTTATCCGATAGGTAACTTAATTTTTTAATTAACTTATATCATTTTTTATTTTATTTTTTTTAATGTTCATCAAGGTTATACTCTTCAAAAACCACATTAAGATCAGTTTTCTATTTCCATTATTAGAACATACCGTCCTGAATGCATTCTTAGTGTTTGTCTCATAAAATATAACCATGAGTAAAACATTTACAACTTCATCAAATTTCTCACCTGCTGTGCAATCTTTCCATTCCGAAATTTTTAAAAAATTGCTTCGTTATGCACAAAAGATATGCTTAACTCAAACAGCTATTTGCGCTGTTCACTTACTATTTATTATTTCTGTTTTTCCAGTATTAGCGTATTGGTTGAAATCAATGTAATGTTCCAATATCAATATGCTAGAAACTATTTTTCACTGTTTTGCATAGATAGTAGCTTGTATTTCCTAACTTAAAAAAAAAAATGTAAAATAAATATTTTAAATTAAACTTTCTGTCAATAAGACATTAAGTTCAGGAAATAAATGAGTTATACGCAAAAAGTGGCGAAATATTCCCCGTGACCAATAATAAAGTATTAAATAAATTTCGCCCTTAATTATGTTTATCGAAAAATGAGTATTGAGCTTCACTGTTAAGATAGATGAGGAAAAACTTAGTTTGTCCAACACCTTACTTGTCCGACATGTCTATTAATCCGGAAATTTAACTCCACAGAAAACTGAGATCCCTTTTATAATTCTCTTCTTGATTAAACGCCTCCTTATTTTATGAAAACTTTCCACCAAATAATTTGTGTAAATAATTTCAAATCCATGAAATCTTTTAAAATAATAAAAGATCAGACATAAAATACGCTATACAGGCGGCTAGAGGGGAGTTTTAAAGGTCACCAAATTTCATTCATGAAATATCTACGCTAGCTTCTGATAAATATTGAAATTTCATTATTTCCTGGGGTATTATACCTTTATACTGACTTTTAACCATAAATATATGATCAAATATAACTGACTGAGCCCGCATGGTATTTTTTTAGGGAGACAGTGATTATCCGTGACACACTGACCAAGCCCCGTGAGCGTTACCCCCATTATAACTACTCCAGAATACTATCTCCAGGTGAATTTACCTCATGGGCAACTGCCTTTAGAAGATTGGAAAGTGTAATATCAGCAGACGAGCTCAAAAGCATCACTAAAACGAATAAGAAAGTTTAATGCAACATAAACGCGATTTCCGTCAAATTTAGATTCCATAATTTTCAAATTTTTACCCCTAGGTTTCTTATATTGCCTATAACTTACACACCAGTGTGAAATAAACTTTCCGCGGGTCAAAAACAATGAAAAGATCCACCATTATAGATTTACAAAAACTAGTAGGTGAGATTCAGTTTATATTTACCCCCAGTTTTATCTTCATTCCTTTTAGGTGCTAGTGCTATCTTTCATAATTTACACTGTTGCATTTTCATACTAGGCAAATATTGAAGATCCCTTACTACAAATGATCAGACTTCACATACATTCGATATCGATAATTGCGATTTATTCTGGGCGTAGTGGAGCCCCTAATAAGTAAAAAATTTTCCTCAGTGAAACCACTTGGTCTTTGAAGTTCGAGGACAAAAATCTCCTAAAGTTTTTTTTATAACTGAAACATTCAGAAATGGAATGGTTTTCATGGTCCGTTGAAGCAAAAGAAATGATGGAACTGGATTTGTGTACGATTCCTTAGGTTCTAATATCTAGTTAATTAAGCTACAAAACTGTATTTTTCAAAATTTTCCAAAATTTTTCTTCTAAAACAAACTTTGTTGAATTTTTTAGATTAACATTACTTTTTTTAGAATTGGATTAAATTGACTAAATATTATGATACTTTTTATGGTGGTATACCAATTGTTGATACTATTATTCTTATCGGATAGTTCTTTTGCGGTTTGTGTGCTTTTATCAAACCATGCATTATAGGTGGATGTGAATCAAATGGAAAAAATTGTCGTATATTTTCTAATTTTCTTTTTTGAACTTTCGTAATGTTTTTTGAAATTCGATGAGAAGATTAATAATAGGATCTTTTTAACGGCTTTGTTATGTTCTATTTGGTTTTCTATTTTTATGAGAGCATATTCATGATTTAATCCTGTAAATTCCGAACTTTTATCAAATGAATAAATATTAACAAACTCATCTTTAGTTAGTGCTTTTAATTCCTGTTTGCAGGCCGCTATATTTTTTGGGCTTTTGATTTTGTAAGTAAGTTACCTACTTTTTTATGAAGCCCTTAATTTTTTATTTTTTCATTGTTTCTTTCTAATTCTAAAGCTTTTTGTTCTGTTACTGCGATGACACCCTTGTAAGGTGTATTGTGTGCAGTAGGAACAAATTTTGGTCCACGATTAAGTAGTTCGGAATTCCAATATTATTGTACAAGTTTACATCTTAAAATCGTTTTTTTCCCTGTGATTTTTGTGGCTTTCAGCGAGTAACAGTTCAAATTTATTTTTAAATTTCTCTCTAGATTTTAGAATCGAATGTTCTTTTGATTGATTAGCTTTTAACCGATAATGTCCTTGAGTTACTTTAGATTTTAGCAAATTATTAGTTTTTTTAACTTATTTTATGTTGAAATCCGTGTCAATTTTCAAATAAATGACAACTTTTTTGACGTGAAAATATAGATTTACATGTAAAAATTATTTGAACAGGTTTCTAAATCAAAACTTTACGAGGAATTCAATAATGCTTTTAAAAATAAAATCTGATTAAAACCACGTAAAATTTCACAGTGAATGATTACCCTACTTTAAAAGGTTGCAGATATTTCTATGAAGTTAGCCAACATACATGATAAAAAGCAAACAGCCGTTGTCACAAATCGGTTTTTTCAATAACAAACGAATAAATCATATACTAGGTTGTCTCAAAGTGTTTTTTTGACTTCTTCGTCTTACGACTCCTATACAAAATAATACGATTAATTAAATACATTAAAATAAAAATAGTTGATTAAATATTTGAGGTTAACCTAAAAAAAACTGAATGGTAGTAAACTAAAACATGGAACTTCTTATTTTACTCTTTATGATTTTATTGCAATGAATGAATAAATATATTTTACTTACTTATAGAATACTTGTAGAATTAGCTAGATAAGTTGAAACCTTGCACGAATAACAAAAGTGCGACATTGACGATTTTCATCTACCTAACGAAAACTAAAATGGTATTACAATTTGACCACTACTAAAAATATAATTTAAGGTAATTGCTAATATTGTTTAATGTATATCGAAATGCAATTCAGATTTAATGAATATCTTAATCAAAACGTAAATAAAACTGTTTAGTGCTGTTTCGAAAGTCAAGGGCTATAGTAAAAAACGTCAAAATGAAAATTTTGGTTAGTTATTTCATCTCCCGAACTCAAGTCGTCAACCAAATCAATGTTTTCGCACACTTCGAAATCTGACTGCACGACATACGAGATTTTGCGCAGTTGCATCGCTTAGATTTGCGCTTGATCGTGTTAAGTAATTGAACCGGTGCGACTGTATTCATATTCCCGACTGGCTGGAAAGCATCATCAACTGTAAAAAATGTTATATGTTTCTTTATATTTAAGATTATTCTCCCAACATAACATACAGAGATATACTACGGAATTGATATCAGACCCGCACGCGCAAACAATTCAATTGCATTCGGTTATAAGGACCTAGCATATTATAGACAAAGTCTGCTACTTGAGTAGCAGGAATGTCACTGGTAGAATTGGGAAGGAGAAAACGAAACCACCCGCAACACAGCCATAATCATTGATGATATTTTTCTTCTATAGCTGCATATAGACATGGATCAAAGATGACTAATTTAAGTGCTCACCATATGTCCAACAAACAATTCTTCAACACCACTCAATGTGTTCAGAACTGGTTCGTGTGTTGACAAACTTTGCAAAGCATTCACAACCTCATTATTTGAGTAGAACATTTTTTTAAACCACGTTGCTTTCCTTTTCTGATGAACTTAGCCTGTTAGGGTGTGAGGACCCAGCAATGCTAAGGAAAATTCTTTTCCCGAACTGACAGCGGTCAGTGTTACGTCGATTTTGTTAGTTTAGTAGTAAAGTAGTAAAAGCATATATTTCTTCAAGAATTTACAATAAGTATTTACATTCAAGAATAAGAAACATA
>JAUZNK010035107.1:0-18136 GCA_035046665.1 Euphysa ruthae
CATCAGGCCTGATGATAGGAGCAGTATGACTCCTGAAACGTCGCCAAATAAAATTTTATAAACCATGAAATGCGTTTTATCTCTTTAATTATTAATGCCTGAGCTGACAAAAATAAATATTTTTGAAACATTCTAATTTGTCCATCACGTAGTAGTTTAACATATTTCCTGACAACCTCTAATCTTATAAATACGTTGTTCAATTTTCAGTTTTTTCAAAACACCCACAAAGGATTTTTTTCTTTCATTAAAGTTTGCAACTGTATCGTAATCGCGAAACGCTCAACATCCAAACCCTTTCCGTTATCAATGGATGTTGTGAAAAACACACCGTTCAACGACAAACAGCCGCGACGTTGCCACGCACCGTCGCAAGATATGCCGACATAAACTACTTCAATCAAGAGACAGTAAATTTTATTTCAATTCATTTGCTGCATCAAACTTTGTTAGTTCTGCAATAGTTTTTATGATGATGGATGCAACCTTTTTAGCCAATTTTGTTAAATTGCTTTCAGTAATTGGTGGTGGTAGATTCAAACATTGGTGTAAACTTCTTTACACCCACATAACCATGACCCATAGAAGGCATTGTATATACTGTTCTACTATTTAAAGTAAAGCTTTTTTCCACATGGTTTAGATGTGTGAAAATGATTTATGTACAGTTACAGTATGAGCATTTTGAAAACAACAGTGGTGATAGTACTTGTTTCTTATTATATCGTTCACAAAATGTTAACGTAGAATTTCCACACTCAATGAACTAAAAACAGCAGAGCTAGAGAGTGACTAACAATTAAACGTTAACCTGAAATAGCATCATCAAATTTGCCTGAAGTGGATGTTTGGATATCTCCAATTTTATGAGCAGATCCAGTTGATGTTGACATAATAATATCTTTGTGACTATATCGCTGAGTAACTCGTTATTTACAGAAGTAGAAGATGAGCAGGTTCAGAGCAGTATTTATATTAGTTGTATTTAAATTATTATTCAATGTTTTCAGTGCTATCATCATTTCCGTTTATAGCCACAGCAGATGTTT
This sequence comes from Euphysa ruthae, assembly GCA_035046665.1. Lineage (NCBI taxonomy): Eukaryota > Metazoa > Cnidaria > Hydrozoa > Anthoathecata > Corymorphidae > Euphysa > Euphysa ruthae. The sequence continues at coordinate 1,050 of JAUZNK010035107.1, forward strand.
TAGTATTAAACCCCTGTCTTCGCCTAGATCATCGTTTTGTTCTTTGCTAGATTCTAGATAGTTTTTTTTTTGTTAATAAATAATCATACGGACCTGTTGAACCAATGTTTTCTCGATTGCATCTTATACCAAGAAGCTATAACAAGCCAAATTTTATCGCTTCTATTACAGGGTTGGCTACGACAGAGCAATTTCTGGACCTTACGTGCGTAGCTAATGGTGCCAATTTATAAGTGGTATATTTAAAAGTAAAATTTGAACTACTTATACTCAAAATTTGCATTTAAATTGATGCTTTTGTTATTCTACGTATTAGAAAGTATATAAAAACACAGAAATCCTTTTTTAAATAAATTTAGAGGGTGTGGTCCCTAAGAAATATTGTTAATATATAAGTGGAACTATTTTTTAATTTTAAAAAATTTTTTTAAGGGTAGAAAATAAAAAACATTTATCCAAGAGATAAAAATTTACCTACTAGCAATTATTTTTGCCCGAAAATTTTATTTAGGATTATTTAAAATTTGTTGTACTTTGAGGCCAAATATTTGCTCAACTTACCAAAGTGGTTTACTATAGTCAAATACAGTTTTTACATAATATCAAAAAAAAATTTTTTGCTAAGTTAAACTTAGTTTACGTCAATCATATGCTGCTTATTTCTGCTCCTCCTAAACCTAGAAAGGCTTAAAAGTCCTGGTTTTATATTAAACTACGGACCTCTCTGGTCTGTAAAATAGTTTTTAGTAAAAACAAAGTATAAACCGATGCAGAAAAACTGTACAAACTTTTATAATAAGCCTAACATTGTCAACAAGAATTTTAAAAATTGAAATATTACTAATGAATAAAAAAGAAGCAGAGACTCTGGTAACTTAGGCCGTTGCAGGAAGCAGAGAAGCAAGAGAAAAATACAGCAGGAAAAGAAATCCAAAAAAACAAGAGACAGACCATCCCTTCACCAGCTGTTAAAGAGGATAAAGTACAATTTTCGCGATCTTATGTTACTGAACCTTCAACAGCTTAATCTGTTAAAGTTGTTGGCATTACCGACTAGTATAAAATACGACAACAAGCAATGCATATCATTTCTAGCATGTCCTAGTTGCTATCATACTGAATCACTTCTTTCATTGGCCGACATCGATAAAAAAAAGGACTTGCAAGGTATCTTCAAATAAAATGTTGTCAATGTCCTTTTATACATTACACTTCTTCAGAAGTAACTACCAGTAAAAATGCAAGAAATAGGGGAGCAAAAACTATAAAGATTAATGTTAGGACTATTTGGTTTACTGTTTCCGATTATCTATTATGAACTTTTAATTCGGAATAAGATCTGAAAGATCTTATCATCAAATCGGGCATTTTTGCTACGGCAACAATCAATAACAAATTTTTTTTTTTTTTTTTTATTTGTTTTTTCGCTCTCGAATGGATTTGAACCCACGACATTTCTCATTACAATGCAATATTATCGGAAAATGCCAGATTTACAGCACGGATTATCCTCTAAGATATCTTACTGTTGAGAGTCAGAATATAATATATAGTAACTAGCTGAAATAAAACTGCCTACCTTACAAGAAAAACCCTCTTTGTATGACATTTAAAGGTGCCGATGGTATAAACACTGCAAGGACAATTCGGAAAGCAAGCATTTCATCAGCAAAAGCCGGAGCTTTTGTCCATAAAGAATGCCGCAAATCTTGTTAAAGCAAGTTAATTCGTAGCAAGTATAAAAAAATTTCTGCAAAACTCGGAATGAAGATTGGCACCATAATACGGTGAACTTTCGAACCATAAAGCAGGTAAATATTGAGTGATGTTTTTGTTTTACATTTTAAACTGATGAAGTCATAGTTATCACAGTTGTTCTAAATAATTCAATTGTTAAATAATTCAAGTAAATAGTTATTGCAAGGACAATTTCTCTAGTTACTGAAAATTAAAGCTACATTCAGTTACCTACTCAATACGCACTGGAAGGCGGTCCATCAAAGCGAAGTAAAAAGGGCCGACCAGAAAATCCTAAACGTGCAGAAGCTTTCAACTTAGGTAAAAGATTTGTTTTAGTAATAACCTAAGCTATATTTTCTCGAATTTTTTCTTCATAAATAGAGAATTCGACAATACTTAGCCTTGCTTCCGCGTTTAAGATATAAAGTCATAGGCTTGCCCATGATAACGTTGAAAACACACCTTTAAGAATAGTTAGCAAGAATTGTAATTTAACGTTTGGGGGCAACAAATAGCAAGCTAAATTTCCAGAAGGGTCCACGGGTTTGAAACCAAAGTCTTAACAGCTCAGAATTTGTCATTGAATTTTTAAAAAAAGTTAGAATATAATTTTTTGTTTTAGCGTTTGATTACTTCGAGGAAAACGATGAAAGGAGTGAACTTGTAAATTTAATGAGCGAAAATCTTAAATACGAGGGTTCATCTTATGACCTGAAAATCATTTCTATAAAGTTGAAAAAAAAATGTTGAAAGAATCGTTATTTGATCTAAAGACTGATATAATAACGTTACAGGAATCTGTTGAACAGATATTACGAACTTTCCATTCTGAGTAAAAAGGTGCCGATAATGCACGTATGAAAAGTATCTCCTTAAAGAGATCTCTACCCCAAATCAATATTCATCAGTCGATGACTTAAATACAACCATAAACCTTTGCTATATTCCCTCATCTCTACAAACCATACTGGACAGTTTATTTGTCGGAACTGAAAAATCGCGAAACGTGGCTTCAATCGGACAGTGAATTATACAACCATGCCGTTCACGCTCAATTTTGGCGCTTCTGCAGATCGGACTTAGTGTTCAACTTCATCAAAACTTTCGACCCAAATATCTATTTGTCACTTCAACTTCATTCCGCCATTGCTTTTCTTATAATGAAACTTGAATAATGAAAATTTGAGCGAGTTTGAGCTGCTGTGCATGCTGGAAATCAAGGCGGTTGTAAAGTTGCCGATGAAAGTATCATTTTATTTGCCGCTGAAAATGTCGAAATTTGCACATCAAATGGAAAAAATACATACAAGTGTTTTACTTTATCTTCATAATTTCCAAACAAACCATAAACGTCTCTACATGTCAGCAGGTTTGGTAAACGGTTCAGTTTTCTAATCAGGAACATCTCTCTATATCCTGTTGACTAAACAACTAAATTTTTTATTAACTTTGTATTTTTCGGTTGATGGTTTGAAAAATTTTTTATCTATTTTTATACTAGATATAATCTTCCAATAGGCTATTAATTTATTTTTGGATAATCTTTTAGATCATCAGCTTTTTGCTTCAACTCTTTAGCGAAATTCTTTGTAATAAAATTCACTACTTTTTTCTCTGGCTTTACTTCAGTTACTCAACGTTGTTATTGTAAATTTCGTGATCTCGAACTAATTTTTCATCTCTTATAAAACAAAATGAAGCAACTTTCATGAACTTCCTCTTCTTTTAAACCAGAAGGTTTCAATTTAGCAACGATGCTCTCATCCAAAAAATTTTAAGTTCTGCTTACAAAAATAGATTGATTTAAATTTAATTCCTCACGGGTATCAAAAAGGGCAGAGATTTATTCACATATTACTATGAGTGCTTTATATCTTTCCCTAGCAGGAGCTAAAATTACACTTCCAACAAGTTTTGCTCCACTAGAGTGATGCAGGATTTCAAATAAAATAATCCTCATCTACATTAATATTTTCCTAACAATTTTACTCGCGCAACTATTATTTATTAAACATTAATGTATGATCTACAATGCCTCAGGATATTGTTTGGATATCCAAAACGTCAAACTCCGAAATAAGATAATAGAAAGCCAAAAGCCCACTTAAGATTACTGCTTAAGATATGAAAATAACTTATCAGAGAAAAAAGGCCAAACAATTTGCTTATATCATTAAAAAAATCTTGAGTTAACTCCTAATAGAAGAATTAACTTGCTTTATCTAGTCACATATGCGGTTAACTCTTAAATATCGATGAAATACAATAGTACTGCTCTAAATCATGCAGTTTCGATAGCAGTGTTGAACTTCACGATCAATCAAGTCTCTCTAATATATTTGGTCAGAGCATGCAAATACATCGACTTAAGAAAAAGCTCGATAGATTTCATCCATTAGACCAATCTGCAATAATAAATAATCAATTGTATTAAAGTCCAACTTGCATAGCTTTAGAGAAAAATCTACAGCTTACTTCTCTTTTCTTTTCATACCTAGGTATGAATTTTTTACAGTAAACCGATTCATAAAGCCCAAGTCTATCCAATATTCTTTGTGGGCACACAACAGATTTAAACAAATACCAGTACATGAATATGATGATCTCTACATATGCCTTAATTACGCTGCTAGAAATTCTCCGTTTTCATCCCTGTCAGTGATAATATCTTAACGTCACTATTTAATTACGATCTTGCAAAAAAGTCAAGTTCAATATTTAGCATTGCATCAGAATGATTTGCAAAAACGGCTAAATTTTAGCTTCACTTTGTTCAAAATTTTAATAGAAGTCTAACAAGTTTAATTTCAAATCAAAATATTTACAAAAAGTGCTCTATTATTTTGGGTTTGTTTACACCAGGTTATGACACGGGAATATTATGTCCATGAAGCTTAAAGGGTTGAAAGAATTCCTGAAAGCACTAAACCAAACCCTCTCACCAATCAAAAAAACTAACGTTAATGAAGATGGCTTAATTATGCAATCTGTATACCAGCATTAAAAGACAAATGAATTTAAAACAAAAGCGTTTTATATATCCATGTCAACACTTTTAATAAATTTTATAAATTAAGTATAAATTTCATTTTCATGACCTCCACATTCCCAAGTTTGAATTAAGCATAATTGGAGCTAAAATAAAAGAAGATAATTCTTCTTAACATTAAGCTATCAAATTATTCTTTTGAGGGAACTGGCATTGAATCTAGTGCTAGCGTTACCGGAACATTTATTTTCAATAAGCGCGCCTACAAAACCCTGAACAGACCTGCAAATATGTATAATTTGTATGATTGAATCAAACTTCGTTGAAATTTTTAATTTATTGCAAGGTCTGCTTACTTCTAGAGATACCCTGTTAGAACTCTGGATGGATTTAATATTATGCCTTTGAAATAATTATTTCAAAAACATACCTTTAAATTTCTCGAAAAGAAAAATATCAAATTTTGTGCGTCCAAGGACAAATTATCCAGCAAAAAAAAATTAAAAATTGTATAAGTAAGTGTTGGTCTTTTTTTTTTTTTTTTTTTTACAGTGCATGACAACTCCTGTAACTTTTCAAAATCTTTAACCAATCAATTCTTTTAACCAGTCAAGTCCTTTCAACTGTCTTAAACCTTTGACACCTACGTAACGCCATCCATTAATTAGAGACAATAAAAATTTTCAGAAGACGCTTTGTTCTGTTCTAAGCATCTCTATAACGAAACTGAGTCGATTTTATAGCAAAGCAAATAATGTTCAAATATTGACAGATTGTAATGTAAAAAAGCTGCTAGTTTCAAACGTCATCATAACCAACATGAAAATAAAATATAATGATAAAACGAAAACATAATTAACTACCTTAAATTGCATGAGATTAAGCGCAACGAATCCTTGACACCTGCGTTACGTCACCATTTATAATTCTATAAAACTTTTTATAGCATTATAAATGACGTTGGGGTAAAAAGACAGAAGATTATTTTTAAAATTTTATTAAATCGGCAAAGACTTTGTGTAGTACGACGCAAGATTATTTCTATGATTATTTACAGAGGTGTTTTTCTCAAAAAATTTTAAAGTTTAATTCTAGTATATGTCACATTGATTATTTTTCTTTAGCTTTGATCTACCCTACTATTAAAACTATAGTTTATTACAGCATAATCTAACGCTTTCGAAATATTTATGTTTTCTTTTTCTTCCGCACGTTTTAATGTGCGCATTACTTGTATTAAGTTTCCACCATCAGCTTCTTCTTTGATAATACCCCAAAGATCTAAAACTTTTTCATCTTCCTTATGATTTTCACTTTCTGCTTAAAGACTAATCTTTATAGTGTTGAGCATATATATCACAATTCAAATAACTTTTATGATCAAGTTGTTTTGCACATTTATCACATTCCACCATTATGATGTTTTCTCACTAAATTCCATCTCATCAATTCTCTGCAATGAACGAGTGCGTATTACCTGTCCTTTAAATTATGTATATAAACTTAAAGTCAATTTATTGCATTTAGAAATATACCATCATGTCACCAAGTAAAAAAAAAAAAACATATTGAAATTAATATAGCGAAAACACAAAACATTGCCTAACAAACTATAAGAAATAAAAAAACGAAGCATCTGAATTTAATTTTGCTCAATATCAAACTGATGGTGGTGCTATTTTCTGTAAATTTTAAAATCCTTTTATTTAATCTAGAATAGTCAGCTTTAGTGTTTTCTCCAGTTTATTTACATTTTCATGAATAGTTCTATGGCATGTTCTGTAATCTTATCTGTTTTTCTAATCATATTTCTCGACATCTTTGTGTTGCATTGTCTCGTTAGGGTATTTCTCCGTTAGCGACTACTTCTATTTTGTTGTTATTTTCAACATTCATCACATTCCCCCGCCAACATGCTTTATCTTTAAATGAGCCCTTTATTCAATTTTTAGGCCTTGATTCTGTTTTTCATTGTCCTTTTATGTCATTATAATTTACTTTTATCTAATCACAATTCCTTTTGTTTCATCCAATTCGTTTTAATTTTTCTTTTTATCATGAATAGCTTTACAGCATTTTCTTTGGTCTTATGTATCTGTTTTTCTTTTTCTTATTGTCATGTTACAAATATCACTAGGAACTTATAAATTTTTCCTATGTAGTTTATACCGAATCCTGCTCCTTCGTTGATGTGCTTAAGATAGAATTAAGCTTGAAAAATTAATTGCCTCCTCCCAATTTTACACTAGTGGCAAGGTTTTGAAACTGACGACACGATTTGACTGGTTAAGTGGCTTGGTTGGTTAAAGAGCTTATTAAATTACAAGAGTTTTATATACATTATTAGACTTTAATTCAATTCAAACTATTAAATCAATCACTTTTTTTTGTTTATTGACAATACAATTAATGAAATCTCAAATACAAAATGGCTTCTTTTAGTTTTTACAACAATCTCTCAAACATATACATGTAAATATTATAACTTAATTCATGAAAAGTCGATCAACTTTTCTTTTAGATGCAACAAATTTACAAGATAGTTCTGTGCTTTCATGAAAGACAGAGTGGATTGGCCACCAATACAAAAATCAAATATCAAAATGCTGCAACTTTTGTTCCCAGCTTTCTTGTTACATCACACCCGGTTAAAATATGCGCTTTCAATATAGCTGAGCATTTCTCTTTACTAAGGGTTTAAGCAAGGCTGAAGTATCAGCCTCAAATCAACCTAATCAACATCATTTTTCAAAACAACAGGTGTGGTAACTTGATGTTCTTTTACCTCAATACAATCTTGATTTCCCTCTGCATCTGTAGCATATCCACTGACAACCACGCTTTTGATTGGATATGATTCTCCATAAAAATTGTCGAATAATTTTAGAGCACGTCCAGAAACAATTAAGTTGAACAGGAATGTGAGGTTCTGAAAAAATTTTGATATACTCCAGCTGTACATTTAAAGCTACTTTGATAATCCCTCCGCAATCCTTGGTTGAATCTCGCAGATAACTCTCGTATACCACATGCAGCTGATCAAATCTTGTTGCTTGCCTTACAAAGTTAACCCTAAAGCAAATACATACAATTTAACTTTTCCATTTTCGTGATCGTGTAATATCAACCTATCGTTGGGTTTTTCTTCTTGATGAATGGGAAGCTTTCTTTTGCCAGTTTGTTTGTTTCAGATGGGCAAACCAACTTTCTGGATGGTGTCATTCAATTTCTTCTCGGCTAATGGAGCACTCAGACCTCAAATACTTTTTACCCGTTTAAACCATGGGTTAGATACTTTTTACTCGTTTAAACCATGGGTTAGAAAGTATCTTCTATACAGATTCTACAGAAATAACTTGTTCCTTTGTGAAATTATGCAAGTTCTGTTATGTCTTTAAGTTAAACCGGGCCACACTGCTTATTTATGTAGTTTACGAGCTTCTTAATCGCTTCGTTAAATTTAACATAGAAATTGCTATGCAATTCATGATGCAACTCAGCATCACTGTGAGTGATTGATTTTTTAGTTAGATCTGCATATGCGTTGCTTATTACTAAAACGTCGTGATATAAAAGTCCCAATTTGGTTATGTAGTTATATTGAATTGTTTGTCCAATGATCCATCCAAAAGATTTCTTTGAGCATTGAATCGTTTGCTCCAGTTTTATGTCAGGCGAAACTGCTTTAAAATTTCTTCTTGCAGCTTACTTTTTCAGTTTACTTTTTGCATTTTATCTTTTCGAGATACCAGAAGCCGTATCTCAGAAGTTAATGCTGTCCGATTCTCGAAATACAGGAAGTAGTTCATGGAAAGCTTGTACTTCTTAGCTTCCTTTTCTATCGGTAGATATGAGATGTTTTAACTTTCTAGTCAGAGTAGCTATGTTGTCAAAATAATGGTACATTTGCGACTGATTTTTGCAGCAATCAAAGAATTCTTTAAAACACTTTAAAACAAATGTAGTTCTTTTGTCTTTTTCGAAAGCTTCTGATATTTACTCTTTACATTTCCCAGCATTTTTTAGCGCCACCAAGCTTTAAAAATTTTTGATATTTTCTAAGGCTTCTTCAAACTCTTCTTGGTTATGGGTGTTCCAAAAGGCTTGCCGTTTAACTGCTTCGATTGCACTTTCGAGAATGAGGATGCCACGCAAACTACGGACATAACTTATAGCCGGTAGAACAGACTCGAGGTTCTTCGATTCAAATTTGTTTGTCTCAATAGTTCATCTTCTAAACCAGAATTACTTTTATGTTTAATAACACAGTGGAGACCAAATTTAGCCATGTTGAATCATCCAAGCAAAGAAAACAGTGATTTGAATTCATTTTCATTTTTCAATATAATATCTAAAACAACTCGATAGACGCCCTTATCACAAGATACTTGTAACACATCTTGCTGCGGTTGCTCTGCCAAATGAACGAAACTTTTCATTTTGATGTAAACTGTTGCTGCCACTGTCACTCTACATGGCATAAAAGGCAAGAACCAGCACTCACCAATGGCATATTTGAAGAGGACAAGATATTTTTCGTACTTCCCCATGTTAGCGCTTCAGGAGATGGATCGTTTTAAGGAATCGCAACTCTAATACAACTTAGAGTAATTCGATGTTGTTGTAATCTTTTTCTTGACTTGCCGCAATTCTTTTTAAGCATTGAAAAACTTTTAGACAACTAGCGTTTTAATGGTATTATTCTTTAACATATTTTTACGTTGTAATTTTTAAGAATTTGAATGTCTAAGTTAACAGCATCTTCTTTTGGCGGTTTGAATGGGGTTTCTTTCATCATTTATTGAAAAATCGTAATAGCTGTGTCATGACCACTTAATCTACCAGATATTGAATTGCGGTCCTGGTTGTCGGAAATATCAAAGGCTGCAAAAAGTGGTGGAAAATTACTTGTAATGGGAATACCAGTATCTTCACTTTTAATTACTGCATATTTAGCAAGATCTCTCCTATCTTTCTTCATGCTCTTGTAGCTAACAGAAAGACCCATTCTATTAAATGATTTCATTAGATCACGACTTCTAACATTTTCGTATATTGAAAGTGAAATCATAACATGGAATGGAGTAAGTCTGCACTATTCAACCTTTCATCAGTGTTGAAATCGCTAATACGTGTGAAACTTCATCCATTAAATACTGTGCTGCTTCAATTATCTGATCAAAGCGTGCTTTTTTTGAAACATAGTGCTTTTCTGAAAATTTCCTTGTCTTTTATTTTGCCATAAGCAAAACATTTTAATCGAAATGATGGTAATGGTGTTGTTGGAGCTTCACGAGTCAGCGTAGTAGATTTGAAATGATAGTAGTGGTGTCGATAGAGCTTCACGTGTCAGCGTGGTTGATCTGGAATGATGGTAGTGGTATTCATGGTACTTCACGTGTCAGCGAAGTAGATTTGAAATGATGGTAGTGGTGTTGACGGAGGTTCACTTATCAGCGTAATTAATCTGAAAGGATGGTATTGGTGTTGATGGAGCTTCACGTGACAGCGTAGTTGATCTGAAATGATGGTAGTGGTGTTGATGGAGCTTAAATGTCAGCGTGGTTGATCTGAAAAACAACCAATAGGAACAATTGGCAAGTCTACGAAAATAACATACAAAACATATTGGGGGAATGGCGGTTTTTATCCTCAATAGTGGAAGAAGCCTAGACCCCGTGGGCGCCTCCCAGAGGCTATTGTAGATTTAACTCCCAAATTGGAGACCTTATGGACTTCTAAGCGCTTTCCTTGCGTACTTAAACAATTGGGTAAATACTAATATAGGCAAGGACAGTTTCACGTAGATAAAAAATTAGGCAAAAGTAAATCTATCTAATACAGTTTCGTAAATTTACACTCTCCCCACGATCTGCAGTCTGATATCTGGGTTTTTTTCAATTAAAGAATAAAGATTTAAAACTATGAAATTATGTTTTAAATTTTAGCATTTGTTGGTGTTGGTCAGTGATTAAAATAAAATAAAGTCTTTATAATCTCCCCACTATCAAACTCTTTTTTTAGTTATTACAAATTACAACTGCATATTAAAATCATATTAAAAATGATGCACTATCATATTCGTTCAGAAAAATATTTATTATTGCTAATCGAAAATCTAACTCAATCAAATTTTCGCACCACAAGCTTTCAACACAGCTGAGTGCGTGCGATATAAATAAGAAATCCAGTAGATAATACATTGTGTTGCACTCAAAGGTGATTAGTCTATGTGGACGAGCATAGACTGGAATCTGGATGGAGTCGTTCGCCAGGACTTGCATTGCATCACCTAACATCGCATAAAAAACCCTGATATCCGGTTAATGATGTGATAATGGGCTGTGAAACAAACACTCATAAAATATCACGTGCCTGTTGTTCGGTTAGTGATCGGCTAATGGAGATGTGAAACAAAAATGAAATATTGTATATAAACCATCTTGGGGTCAAATAAATTACATTCTCAAGATGGTTCGCTCTCGAGAGCTTTTAAATTAGTTATAAAATGTTGATATCAAAAAATATATAAAATATATAAATATTATATAATAAACTTTTTTGACCGAGGTGATGATTTACTTTTCTTTTTTTTTTTTTTTTTTTGAAGGCAAGTTCTATACATTTCTTATACTTGCATATATTAAAAGATAAAAACATGTAACTTGATTATTTATTTAGTACAAAAATTTTTTTTTGAATATTTTATCAGGAATGCGTTGTTGTTTTACTTGATTACGATTTAATTGAACACGTTAAATTCGCCTGACTATTTAAACTGAAATTTATTAGTCTGTTATTTTTATGAAAATTTTTTTTTGTAATTCTATATTAGAAAAAAAAAAGTAATTTTCATTTCAAACACTTAATAATCCATGCAAACTCAACTTAGCGCACTGGGTGTCGGTGCTGGTGGTGAGCTTTAGCGAATGATCTCTAATGTGAGCTTCCAACCATTTCCAACCATTTCCATTTATGAAGACGGGCTTCTTTGCGCATTCTTTCGACAAATTATTTTTTCGTGGCCTTGTTGAACTCTATGTCTATGCTTTTTCCTGCATTTTCTCAGGTACTTCCTTTTTCATATCTGGGTAATTTTGAACTTCTTCTAAAACCGAATAAAACTCATCATGACTTATTAAGGTATCCTTAAGTGCCTTCTTCACTATGTTCGAATATGAATTGAGATTGCTCTTTGCGACAACGTGGATATTGAAGTGTTATTGAACTTTTATTCTTAGTTGACAAGAGGTAAGCTTTGTGCCAGCACTCATGAAACAGCTCTCAATAGCGAATTCCACCATGATGATTATAATGACTTGTTTTGCGATTATGGTCGCTAAAAGACCCGTACCTACACCAACCGAAACGACAACTATCACAGTGGTTCCGACATCAACACCATCAATAATGTTGACGACCCAAGTATATTTGTTCACAAGGGAGTCAATCTCGGCATTCAGCTGGTCTTTATGTTTGGCTGCCTGTGTCAACCAGTGGTCTGCCCCAGACTCAAGCATAGCATTGATTTCTTTTAGTCTAGTGTATAGTTGAGGGTAACTATATGCTTTCTCCAGGTCAATTTTATAAGGATCTTTTCTTTAATATAGTCATACGGGCACATAAATACTACATAGGACCCACTCCTGCCCTTTGATCATCTAACTAGTCTTGACATGTTGGTATGGCATTTCTTGATCTCTGATCAGCCATCCTCCCCTCTATTTTTATACTCCATTGTCCCTCATTTGGGAGTGTAGCAGAGACGCTCGTAGCAAAGCTATTCCAACAATCATAAACTGCTGTGATATACAAGGCACGGTATTTCTCCGTAGAGTCTATGAACACCGTGTCGTAGCCACTAGCTGAGTCACCCACTAAAATGGTCAATGGCGCGAGAATTATACCATCTTTGCTTTGAGAAATACTTCAATTTGTTGCTAGAGTTAAGTTTTTTACTCCAAATCCTTGTTCACCGCGTTCTCCTTTAGGACTAGGGAGCACCGGAATTTCCACGCTCTCTGCGTTCTTCTTGAGGTCCAACAGGGCCTATTTCTCCTTTAGGTCCAATTGGTCCCGTTTGGCTGCGTTTGTTTATAGTGCTAACGGACTTAATAATATGTCAAAATTTGAACATTGTTTCTTACATCTCGGCTGCGTTTGGGATATGAGCACGCATTCTCCATATCTAAATAGCAAATTTCGATCGATATTATGAGCGTAAAGTAGATCAACTTTGAGTGGGCTATATTTTTCACTTGTTACGTGGTTATTGACCACGATAAAGCGATCTATGTCAACAGGAGTAATTTGACAACCTCAGTTGTGGACTGCTCTTTTGTAGGCTGGAAACTAAAATAGACACATAGTCCACTTCCACAACACAAGTGAGATACGAGGATGAGTGTAAAGTTACCGTGGGGACTTCCATCCCTTATCAGTGACTTGTTTGCTTTCGTTCAAATAACACTTCAACATTGTCTTGATCAAAAAAATCTGGCCCACCTTACACGCGAGTTTGCCGTATAGGCATCATTGTTTATCAAACCGCTGAGGCTATTGTCTACAAGCTTGATGGGATTTTAAACCAAGACGTGGGTTATCTCCATGCGAAGAGGCCAGGTAATTTTTTATAGTGAATACAACCGGCTTGCTCACATTAAATGTATTAACACCTACTTGGTGTTACCGCTTCCATCTTGATAAATCAAATACATATGCGCCGTAGTAGCCGCAACAAGATCAAAGAGAAGCGGAGTGATTTCTCATACTTGCAATTCATGTTGCCAAGCAAGTTTGATTGTCTAAGTTGCAACCTCAGGTCGCCACTCGTATCCGAGTTTATTGTGTCGCTATTGTCCATACCTTTGTCGGCAGTTCTCAATTTTTTGGGGCGAATTCTCAGCATCATTAGGAGCGCAACATATGCTAGGACGACTGCCTCTATATGAAACTACTGACCTCTTGTTTTTCCGTCCTTGCACTTTAAATTTATAGATTTCAGATCTGTTCCTACTAGAACATGATCAACTTCATAGTGGTCACGGACCCCAACGATAGAATCGCCACCAACTTTAACGAATTTTCCAACAAACCAGAGTCTCTCTCGGGAAACTTGATCGTTGGTTTCGTGTCATTGCTATAAATAACGGTATGAGCAGTGGCTATCATGTCAAATAAGCTTTGGAGTGATGATTCATAGCTGGTTTTCACGCAGATAGTCTCCAACACAACCGACGGTATACGGTTAAATTTTTGGATCAAACACCCAAGTGGAGAACTGTATTACACTTGTTAAGTTATGGCCGTCGCTAGGGGGCACACCCTCCCCTACGTTCGTTCGACGCATCTTGCCTGCTGGAACTCATACTCACGCATAAGTTCAATAGCATCACCAAATCTTCACATAGAAGAATCCACTCTGGATGAAGATTGTGACCTCCATAGCGAACCATCGCTCCTCACAAGAATTTGGCCTCATAGCTAGAGTCTTGTGGTCGAAGGAATGGCCTTACTGCGAATTCGATCAGTATCACCCCAGTTTTTATTTCAATGGCTTGTTTTCGCTGCAATAGTCCGGCTTTCTTTATAGGCGCATGAGGAATAAAGGTTGAGTAAGGCCAGTTCGAAAATGCTATCAAGTGGATGGACATGCTCAACTTCTGGCAGGTTGATTAGAATTTCTGCTCAGGCAAGGTTATTATCACAAGGCACAAAGATATTTGTTGTGAGAATTGTATTTTCCATTATCCCACAGGGTCTCGCCAATAAAATCAACAGCAATCAACTTAATCGTGAAGGCACTCTCAAGGGGGACATGCCCTCACGTGAGCGACCTTTAATTGTGAGGTTCTTTTCTAAACATACTAGTATTTGCCGGCACTCGGGAGATAGCTCAATACCTGTTCGGGTCATTTTTTTCTGGAAATCATTGACGAAATAGTGAAAAAAAAAATGATTTGTGAACATACTGTCTTTTTTGTGGTTCTAACATCGGCCCTGGTTCGCTTTGCTGTTGGAAAAGTGGCAGAAGCTCGTAACAAGTATAGACCAGATATTCCTGGTCTTTCCCTAAATTTACTCAACAATACCATGACCTGATTTCCGCGAATGACAGTCTCCCCCTAAATGTGGTGGGGGAGAAATACCTTCTTCCTCAATCATCACTGCTAAGGTTTCTTTAACTGACTTCCTTGTAACTGCGAATAACTTGTAGTGTTCGTCTGTATCCAAAAACTTTAATATTTCCGAGGCCATGCCTATGATTACTCTAAAATCTTTTTTTTCAAAAAAGTCCAAATATATCCCCCCTTGTTCGTGATATGTAGCCTTCTTGTTAGTGGCCATGTGTCGGATCGAACACCACCTTCTTCTATCTTCTTCCAGACGATTGTGTCTCCTTTTTTATGTAGCTCTCGTTATGTATAGCACTGGGTCGTTATCGGCAACAAGAGCGTAGTATAAGTTCGGATCAATTTGCAGGTGGGGTTTTTCCTTCTTCATATGCAGCTTAAATTTAGTATGCTGGAGACTCTTCAATAAACTTTACACTTAGTTATGTAAAATTTCCTTAGCTGGATTTACTTTGCACAAATTTTTATTTGTGTAAAATCGTTTTCGCCTACATTAGTATTTGCCCAAGTTTTTATTTACGTGAAACCATACTGGCCTATATCAGTATTCTTCCAATTTTTTATGTGTGTGAGGAAAGCGCCGAGAGGTCCATAAGGCCTCATATTATGGGGTTAAAGCCAGTATAGTCACTGGGAGAAGCCACGGGGTTTTGCGCCTCTTCCATGGCCGAGAATAAAAACAAAAATTCTACCCATAATTGTTAGCCTGTTTGGTCTTCCATACAGAATCCTAATACGAACATACAAAGACTGAATACAGGGGGTATACAGGTGTAACGTCTAGGAGGTAGCCCCACCCACAACCCTTCCTAAAAAAAAAATAAAGAAAGAAATAATGAAAAAAATACAATTAAAAGAAAAATGTATAAAAAGTCATTTTGGATGCAGAAAAACTGATATAACGACAGTTTTATCCCTGGAAAATAAAGTTCCCACTTAAAGCTCAACTGCGAAACTAACGAATTTGGTTCCCTCTAAAGTTAATGTTAATTTAGGGGATTGCTAGATTTCAAAAAATTAGTAATTTGACCACAAATATATCAATAATTGGTACCAGTTTTTACTGAAGCATAGAACAGAAAATTTCAGGGCTAGATTATGAAATTGTTAGCCTTGGTCATTTCAAATGTCTTTTTCTTAACATATTTTTTATAACATTCATTTGTAACATGGTACTTGAAACTTCCATCTAATGCAGGAGGTTTCAACTGCAAATAAACATCATTTTCACGAAATATAACGGCATCAGTAATACTTCTTAGACCATTTTCAGTTGATGCAAGATTTTTGACGTGTTTAAATCAACAGATTCAGAGCTAGACGATCTCTTCAGTAGAATAGTGATGATCAGCAAAGATTCCTTAAAAATGATTAATCTAATTTTATTTGGAAATAAAAGTATTTTGGAAATAAACTCCAGAAAATCAAGATGCAGTTTAATAACACAACAAAGCACAAAAACCCCTTTTTTCCAACATGTTACAATGATTTTCTTTGAAGTTTCTTCATATGTATTTAATGCCCCAACGCTATAAATTCGAACCTCGTAAGTTTGAACAAGTAAAATCACTTTAACATCCAGAGAAATTCAAACAGAAAAAAAAAAAGGTTTAATTCTGGTTTATTGCTAATTTATTGGCCAGTTTTGAGTATCTTTGCTGTTTGTTTTAACTTTGACGCTACGAAATTCAAACCAGAGCCATTTTAAGTCCTTTTTGATGTTATATTTTTAATCTACATAAAATTTTGAGTCCAACAAGGGTTCATTTTCCTTAATTTGAATTTTCAAAAAAGTTGGCCGTTTTTTAGAATTTCCCCTATTTTAGGGTATTCTAGAAAAAGGGCAATTCTGAGAAAGTTCTGCTGTTTGGTGAAGTTTACCCAGGTTTTTTTCATCCGCAGTAGTGTCTGGAACGAGTAAAAAAAGCTCTTTAGAAATTTCAACAGGACTTGCTAACAGAACTAAGACTAAAGCGATGAGCTCATTTGAATTAAAAGTTGTCGATCTCCCAGGTGAATTACGGATAACCCCATGCCTATTTTTGAGAGGCTATGATCCCCTTACAGGCCCGTAGCAACCGGGGGGCAGCAGGGGCAGTTGCCCCCCCCTAGTTTTTCAAAAATAATTTTTTTTATTGTTGTTTTTTTGTTTTCATAAAATAATCGAACGTGTCTGATCGACCACCGAAAGATAGTTATTTTTCCAGGTTGTATACGGTTAAAAA
>JAUZNK010035118.1:0-18135 GCA_035046665.1 Euphysa ruthae
TATTAATTTATATATGTATGTTGTATATATGTTTTATATATTTATTCAATAAGTATATAAATAGATTATCCTGACAGGAGGAAAAAGAAGATATATGCTTAGAAGAGCTCCTAAACAATCGTTTCATAGACTCCCCTTTGTTTATCAAATGTCATGATGATTTAATATTCAAAGTGTAAAAGTTTTCGCGATTCAAAAAACTAATAAATGACTAGGCTAAAAAAGAAAAGAAATATAATAAGATAAATGCGGTTAAGTATATATTAAAATAAGTTGTTTCAATTTTTTCTTAAAAGTGGAAAGGCTAGATTTATCATCTCTTAAGGTTTTATCTGGAAATTCATTCCAAAGTTTTGGCGCCCTGTATCCAATTGAAAACTCCATTATTTTAAATTTTGTAAACGCAAGAAAAAACGTATTGGTATTATTTTGAGACCTTAAATTTTGATTTTGGCTATTTGGTTTTTTAAAAAACGAGCTAAAATTTTTAGGTAAGTCATTGTTTATGTATCGACGCATTAATGTTAAAGACTGTTAAATATTTAACTGATAAACTTTTAAAACATTCATTTCAAACATTAAAGGCTTTGAAATCTCAAACTTACCTTTAAAATTTAAAATACACAAGCTTTTTTTTTGAAGTGTTAATAAATTTGCAAGCTTACATTTATTTGTACTCCCCCATGCAATGTTAGCATATGAGAGATGACTATGAAAAAAACTAAAATATAATAGCTTCCTAGAAGTGATATTAAGAAATGATCTACATTTATAAAATACTCCTACGGCTCTAGAGAGTTTGGTTTCCAACATTTTAATATGCGTGCTCCAACTTAAATTTTGGTCAATTAAAACCCCTAAGAACTTTATTGTTTGGTTCGTTCTGTTTTTTAAATAAATTTGCATTGAATGGCTCCTTCTAGAAGCAGGAGTATACCCTTATAACTAAAAATTACCACTCAATTGGAAATCAGTGGGATAATTATAACTGCCTAATGTACGTTTGTAGATTGTTTATTAGGGAGTTGCAACCATGTAGCTGGTATGTTGTTTCGAATCAAAATGGCAGTAAAAAAAAACTATACTGGGTTAATATGCACAACTGAATTTGCAGAGCGGAATGTACCTAAAACAAAAAATAATTATAAAATCTGGCAGACCAACAAAACTTTTGATGAAAAAAGAGCATTTTAAAACACAGTCCACTCTTAAAAATTTGGAAGAAAAATCGAGAAAAAAACTTTACTTTCAATCAATGTCTAACAATCAACAAAATTCTTTACAAGATGGTGACAAAATCAGAAAATCGTTGCTATGACTTTACCAAAACAGAAATTAATTAGATATCAATTAAAAAATTAGAAAAATGTAAGCTTAGCAGAGATGGAAGCAGACCATTACATGTAAATTCATTCATTTTATATTCATTACCTCAATTAGCTGAAGTTTCTTATTTAAAAGTTCGTTGAAAGTTGTTGATGGTCGACCATGAACAACATGACTATTTCTTTGAGACAGGGAAATTTTGCAACAGTTTGAGATATTGCCTAACCGAATTTTCAATTTTAAGCATGATACTGGACTGTAGTCATATATGATACTAGACTGTGGTCATACATTATACTTGATTGTGTAATGATAAATTTTTTTTTGATACTTTGTAGCTCGACAAATGACGCCATCTTCTCGCGTCACCAAAATAAAAATCAGAACATATTAATTTTTTTCTATACCATTCAATAGATCATTTATTCATTATAAAAAAGTGCAAAAACTTACACGTTTACTGCTATCTTTCAAAAGTTATGGGCCTTTAAGTATTTGGGCAGAAAAGTCATGGGCTTTTAAGTATTTGGGCAGAAAAGTCAGTTCGACTTCAACAATTGTTAAAGGCTACAGAGTAAATAAATTTATTTTGCTAAAAAATATTTGAACGAGTTTTTACCGAATGTTGATCATGAAACGTTTTACCAAATGTCAACATTCCTATTAAACAATTTATTAGACGACTTGGAAAACATGTATATAGAATGCTGTCTCAAATACTTTTCAATTGAAACGTAAACTTATTATGCACTTCGGCGATAAAATTGGATTTTTCCCAGTTATTCATTACATTATTGTTGGTAACTGCAAATTTAATCCATGTATATTGTAATTTTACTGGTTTTCCAAAATTTCTTACCTGTGTCGGAGATTTCAGCCTGCCTGATATGTTTTTTATCGAGTCATTCAAAAAATGAGTTCGCCCTAAATTCTTAAATCTTGACCCCTTCATCCCTTGCTTTGGTGCGATTTTGAGGTAACGGCCCTCCATCAAGCGTACGTAATTTTCAAGTCAAACTGATGAAAAACCGGAACCCGAATTTGGTGGTAGAAAATCTCCACCACTCTATAAAGATCATATAGAGAATCTGTCAAAAGATCTACTTGCTTATTATTAATGTTAGAGGGGTCACCGATGGAAACAGGGGATGATACACGAGTAGGATCACGGACCTGCTTCAGCAAATCCGTTTTGTCTTCTTTGTGTGAGAAGTTTATAATAAAGTACATGCCCTCGGTTTTCAAACATTCTGAATACCCTGTATGTAATAAGCTTATGGAGGTTTACTTGATATGATGAATGAATTGGAAACAAAACATAGCATTGCTCATACAGACAAACATGTGTATGCTAAATTAACGCATATACTGTGGAAAAATCCAGAAAAGTACAAAAACAATTCATTTATTGACATTGCTAACTTGCTGGCTGGCTTGATGTCTGGTAAATTCAGCCCACATTAGTTTTACGTGGAAAGTTAGTATCTAAAAAGCTGACTCTATATAACTACATTCATAACTTAATAAATTACTTCTAGGCTAATATTTGAATTTGTTTGAAATATACTTAAAGTTTCCTACACACTATGATTTGGTTGGAGTGTGCTCTAAATTGTACACATCAATAGGTTTTGGAAATGAAATAACGTGCTGTGTTTTAATTCTCGTTTCAGTCAAACCTAAAACATCAAAATTTAAATTAAGTAATTTTATCATTGCAGAAAACCCAATAAAATGTAGGTTTAGAGAATAAATATATTAATATAAATAAATATAATAACTATAATAAATAAAATAAATATATATATAAACATAATGATGTGAAATATAGCGAGTGAGTTGTGGCTATCAAAACTAGAAACACAGAAATATTCGATACTCTGTTATTTGCAATTGTTAGGGTTTGAAGATGCTTAATCTTCTTTTTCAGAAGTATTAAGCGGAGTTGGCACAGTGGTAGGACGTTTGACTCAAGAACAAAGGTTATGAGTACGACTCCCACCTCTGGCATAAATTTATTTCCATGCTATCTCTGAGTTTCTGAGCAAAACTCATTGTGTAATGCAAAGCTAGCTCAAATTGTTCGTGTTGTTTGGTTGAGCGAATTTCGTAGACGCAAATGGGCGTTCTAAGTACTCCAAGAACCACCACGTGAGCCCATCTGGAAATATTGTCTTGGCAATTTGTTGGCTCCATATGTTAAATATAACATTCTCTCTCTCAAGGGACTGTGAAGTGAAATACTCATGAAGTTTATTAAAAAGATGTTTTGTTTTAGTTGAAAGAAAAAGTTTTTGGTTGGATGGAAGTTCACTGACAATTTCATTATTGGAAAAGAAAACTATAAAATTTGAAAATTGACATTACTGAATGGAAACAGATCTTAGGTACAGGTAATACAATACAATGTAAGACATATTTGGAGTAAACTGTAGTGTAAACCATTAAGTTTCTTACATTTACGTAGGCTCACAATTTGCAGTTACTACATGGAAGATTTTGGCCAGTAATTTTTGTTTCCATGCGCACAGAACACTTTTTAACTTTAAAAAAGCCATTTTTTGAGATGGTGCAAAATTACAGTCATTAAAAAATTAACAAATCTAAAATTGTTTAAAGATCATTAAACTAACGAGCTAGAAATGTTATAAGAAAATATTGTCAGAATAAATGTGAGAAAAGTAATGACCCAATAACCATAAAAACAAATTTAATTAGTTATTAAAGATATTAACTGGTAAATTAATAAACTGTTGTACCATTGTTTCTAAATGGAGAACCGAATTAATATAAATAAATAGGACGTAATAGTTTGTTTACTGCTATGAGAAATATAAGAAAATAAATATTTGTATAAATAATTAATATTTATTGATTAATACTTGTTTAAATAATAAAGTAGCCATGGAAAATGAAAAATTTACTTCTTATGCTTTATTAGCGAATCCATAAAAGGTTTGCCAAATATATTATCAACTCCGAAGATAAGGGTAATCTCCGATACTTTTCATACTTACACACATTCACCTCTGTCAGTCTTTCCACTACCAAGTTTTATTTTAACTTTCCATTAAGAGTATAAAACACATGGATACGTGAAAATTTATACAAAGAGTTACACCTAATGAGGTGTACTCGATTAATACCACCAAATGGTTCCTTAACATACATAGATAAAGTCTTCATTTCGTTTTTGATATTTTAACACACTTAACGCGCATGCTCTGTTCACTTGTTTAATAAAAATGGTTTACCAATCATATAGAAGGTGAGCAACCACGTGTTGCTACGTTGGTTGCTGCTTTCACGAAAATGGAAATGACCAGGCTTTTTAGATCTTTGGTTTCAATATCACCACACACTCCCGCAATATTAATACATTTTTGTCTGGAATATTGTTGTTACAATAACCAGCCTCATTGACACAGAGCAAGGAGATGAAAAGTCTCTATGTATGCATACTCTATGACTTATTTTAAAACAATTTTAAGGACGAGGGTGAAGTGCCGGCATATTCTATGTGCCAGCACTTTAGACTGGACGTAGCTAAAGTGCCGGCAAGTTTAAAAATGTACGTTTCACGCCTCAAAACTGAATCAAGTTATTTTCATTTATAAATCTTCAAAATGAGCAATAAAAATAAATAATTCTTAATTATTTAAGATGAAATTTAATTTATGTCATGCATTAATGCTAATATGCCTCCAAAAAATAATCTCCCTAAAAATTAACATCTGCTGGTGGGCTAAAAGACAACTAAAGTGCCCGCATGTGAGAGATGTGTTCAAATATCCAAACTAAAAAGTGACAAACTCATGCTAAATATATGCAAAATGCGTAGGCGAAAAATGTAGATTTTACGAATGTGTTTTCTCACTACTTCATTTCGTCAGAAATCAATAGGGTTTACGCGTAGCTTCAAATCACAGCCAGTGGGTTTTTATTTTAAAACATTGCACATAATAACAACATTTAAGAAAACTCTAAGTACACTAACACCATTGACCTGAGATAATAACACAGTATGGTTAAATGCCCTATTTATAATAACAATTCATTTACAGTAAAAAGTTTTTACAAGATAAATAAATATATTAAAAATATATCTATAACGAATATCAACTTTCTATCGTAGTAAATATAAACTCTAAAATACAACCAATATAAATGAACTTTAAAATATAAGTAATGATGTGCACTTATGAACCACATCACGATATATTCATATTGCTACTTTGTTCGGTAAAATAATCTAAAATTTTGAGTAATTCTTTACGAGAAATATATAAGGATCTCACAAAAAGCAAACAAAATTCTTTTGTGAATATAAGTTGAATTGTTCGAATTTTTGATCAAATCCGTAATAGGAATGTCAAATATATACAAATTATACTACAACGTATAAAAAAGCCGTTTTTCCCAGCATCATTATTAAAGAAAAATAAAAAGCACCAGTAAAAAAAACGAAACTCCAATCACAAGGATGCGCAGATCTGAAAGGGACTTAAAATGAAAGACCTTTAAACTTATTAAATTGGACAAAATAACGAATTTTGCGACGCCAAACTTCTGAAATTTTAGCTAACTCCTTTAATTGAAGCTAAAAATAAATGTCTATGAAAAAATTACATACTTCAGCTCTCTGAATATGAAAAATCTGATCGTGGATGTGGCGGCATTTATTACAGTCATGACGAATTCTTTGAATTTTCAAACCATCAGATATATCTGAAAGTTGAATATATTCAACAACTAACGGAACACCTCTTCCTTCTTCATCCTCAAAGGAAAACAGATCTAATACATGAGCAGCATTATTATTCTTTCGATGCCGATTTTCTTTTACAAGGGTATTTATAGCCTTCCATCGGGCTGCTGGTTGAAGAATTTTTCAACAGCGTTTTCGTGACGATCGATTACGACGACATTGCATTGCCGCATGCTTTCTTGAGAAAGCAAGTATATTTTCATATTTTTTTTCGGATTTGCATGTTTGTTGAGTTAATAATTGCGAAAGTGAACAAGAAATAGCACTTAAGAAAATAGCTGAGCATAGTTTAACAAAAAAAACTCTGCATTAACTATAATGATAAAAATATATTTTAAAGCGTTGATATTTATTATAAGATAATAGTTTTATATTTTTTTAAATAAAGCAAGAAATAAACTTATTTTTTTATTGTCAAATAAAGAGTTTATCAAAATTATATTTAGTTATTTGTTGTTTAGATTGTCATTTCCCGATTCTTCTGCAGTTTGGTTTTTCTAGCTTTGTTTTCTGTATTGGGTTTGGAATAATTCTTTAAACTTTTTATTTGAAGTCATTAACAAAATTCTATAGATGCAAATGTGAAATGTGTGTTAAAAGTATTTATCAAAAAAAAAAAAAATTAAGTGCTCGATTCGAGCGTCTAGTCAATTTACACGATTTACATTTATTGTTTATATTTTGTATTTGTAATTTTTGAACTTTTTAAAATTTAAATTCAACAAATTAACCTGCCGATTATTAAAATAAACTTTATTTTAACAATTTTATTTGAAAAAAGAAAAAAAAAAAAAAAAAAAATTTCCTCTTTGTTCTGACGTAAGCAAGAATGTATCATTTTCTAAGCATAAAAAATTCATCAAAATAAATAAAATTTTCTCCCATTATTTTCTCTGTATTTCTGTTTTCATAGGTAAATTTTCTCTGAGGGCAATCATCCTAATGTTGTGAAAAGGTAATTTTTCTGGATAATTTACTTAATTTAATTAACTTAGGTAATTTGTTTAGATAAATAAGTAGGTAATTTACTTAGGGGGTAGTTCTCATGTTAGCAGTTTTCCAGTGGTAGTTTTTCGAGGGTAGTTTTCTGAGAGGAAATTTTCCTGCCAGCATCTACAATCGAAAAATAGTTCCAATTTGCATATGATTATACACTACATGCAGTAATGTAATAAGCGTAATAAGAGTACTGAGGACAATAAGGAATAAATCAGCATATCGGTAACGAGTTAATGTTATTTCTCTTCTTTTGTTTAAAATATAAGGAATAATTTCTTTTTTTGTTGCTGAACACTAATGGTTAGAATATGGTAATTTTAATCTCATTAAAAATAAAAATTGTTTTAAGCCAAAAATAGGTAGTTGTATTGATTTAATCTTGTCGAATGTTAAATTATTTTTCATCATTTGATATTTGCTATGTCCAAAAGCAAACATTTAAAGTTATCTACTATTTGTAGCCAATAGTTAAAGACTACCTATGTTGCTTTTAATAGTCAGCCAATTCTTGCTGATGGCCTGTTTCGTAAGGAAAAGAAATCTTTGTTTATTTGTATTGAAATAATAAAATAGGGAAAAAGATATTTTCGGAATGCTTGCAAACCATTTACTTCTAGTAAACCTCTTTTTAGCCATGGAAGAATTCTTCTGGTTGATAATAAAACTTTCATTTCTTGTGAGAAGGATGTTGTTAATATATTAAATTCTTATTATGCAAACATAAATAACGAATTAAAAATTCGTAAATGGATATAAAGTTCAGTATTCTATAGTAATCCTGCTTAACAATTTGTAAAAATGTTTCATAACCATGCTAGTATTTGTGCAATCAACAGGAAACAGCCCATTATAAGTTCCTTTAATTTTTCCCATGTTATACCCGACGATGTTCATGACGTCATTGTTAAGCTGAAGAAGGGTAGGAATAGTGCCTACATGGCTTTTGAAAACCATGTCGTCTCCACACGCACCTTTGGTTTGTGATTGCATAAATACATCCATTAAAAATTGCATCTTCCCAGATCCGTTGAAAGGAGCTGAAGTTTTTCGTGTCCATAAAAAGGGGATGCCACAGATAAAGGGGATTATCATTCAATCAGTATCTAGCCTATTGCTTCTAAAACTTTTGAAAAGCATTCTGTCTCGGCAAATTTCTGATTTCTTTGAGGATAAGCTTTCGCTCTTTCTTTGTGGTTTTCGAAAGGCTTTTCTACCCATCACCCTTTTTTTCATCTTCTTCAGAAAACATCTCTTGATAGAAAAAGATCTGTAGGTACGATTCTAATTGATTTGTCTAAAACATACGACTGCATATCGCAATCACATCTCAATAGTTTTTGCGGTGGCTTGGTATGTTGCCATAATTGGTCAATTCTTTCCAAACATTTAAAAAAATGTAATTTCAGGCTCCCTTAACTAATGTTAACTAATAAGTCTTGATAAATAAGATAATTGCGTGAAAAATTAAGTGATAATCATGCCCTATTTAATGAACTTTTGAGTTTTTAATCGAATACAGATTTTAGTGTATGCAATTAAGGTGAGTTACCTCAAGGGAAAATTTAAAAAAATTATGGATGTTATGCGAGACTTTAATTTGACTAACTAAAAAAACAAACTATGAAACCAACTACTTTAATTAGTACGTTCTATAAAATAAGAAAAAACTTCCTAATAATAATAATAATCTCTCTCAAACTTTACAAAACGTTGCTAAAAATTCAGGTAAAATTATAGCAAAAATAATATTTTTTCCCAATCAAGTGATAGCATAAATACACTGGCTGTGTTCTCAGATGGCATGTCAAAGTGTAACACCATGAAATTTATTTGTCATTCGCCTATATACAAAGGATAATGATGCGAATCTCAAAAATAATTTTTTTGAAACAGTAGTGATCCATTGAAACAATAGTAAGTAAGTAAGTATTTATTCTGCCACAAACAAATATATATTAACTAAGAAAATTACAAGACAACAGAGAAAAAAATAAAAAAAGGGTAAAAAATGGTGACAAGGATAGATACAAAAATTGTTTTTCACAACAATATTTCCATTGTGGTCCCGTTATACATCAAACACAAAAACAGATAAAGCCAAAACATAGTTAAAAAAAAAATAGAAAAAAATATTTTAGTTTATTATCTATATTTATTATGTCTACGAACTATATCTAAACAGGTAAGAAATGTCTCCTTGATCTTATGTTTAAATACGTTATAGTTTGTGATTGATTTTATTTCATTAGAAAGCCTATTCCATATAATGGGACCTTTTGATGACAGACAATTTTTTCCCATAGTAGATCTTCTACAGGGTGTATCTAGCTTTCGATGGCTGTTTCGTATCGGGGTTTTTCTATTTTCAGAATTTATAAAGATTTCAGACATGTAGTTTAAGTTTGATCAACTGCAGAACTTCAATGCGTGTGCAGCAATAGCATGATTAAACCTCATATCAACAGGCAGCCAATTTATGGCCCTATACTACTCAGTACCAATATGGGCGCGACTATTCATATTTTAAAAAAATCGTAAACATATATTTTGTGCATATTTCAAACGGGTTTTAAGTGATTCATTGAGGCCTAAATACCAGGCAGAACAAGCATAGTCAAAATGAGGTTGAATCAGAGCATTGCATAGGACACGCTTTAAAGCTGGTGTTAACAAAGATTGTTTTCTATATAAAAATCTAAGTTTGCAATTAATTTTATTTAAAACGTAGTTGACCCATTCAGGGTTTTATCTAATAAGCATCCTATGTATTTTACTGAAGTATGTTGTTTAATAGATATGCCTCTATAAATTATATTCAAGGACCCTGCTTTTATAGCTTTCATTTTAGAAAAGAGGATACACATGTTTTTTCTTCTCCAAAGTGCACAGTTTTTTTGTTGTCGACAAACCACTCACAAAGTTTCTGTTTAGAATTTTTTCTATTTCTTTTACATCTTTATGTTGGAAAATCAATCAAGAGTCATCTGCGTAAAGAAGTAATTCATAGTCTACTGCTTGTGTCATGTCGTTCACATACAGCAAAAACAAAAGAGGTCTTAAAATTGACCCTTGAGGGACACCACATTTCACCAATGCTTCATCAGAAAGCCCTTTGTCAACTTTCACCAGAAATTTTCTTTATGACAGATAAGACTTGAACCAGAAAACTACATTCTCCGAAAAACGCATGTATATCAGTCTTTCAAGCAAAATATTGAGATCTGTTGTGTCAAAGGCCTTTTGGAGATCTATGAGGATCATTCCAGTGTGACAGCCCTTTTCAAAACATTTTGTAATTCTGTCATGAAGATATGACAAAACATGTGTCAGTCGAAAAACGTTTTCGAAATCCAAATTGAAATTTATATATAATATTTTCATTTTCAACAAATTCTCTAGTTTGATCTTCAATAACTTTTTCCAAAAATTCTTTTTTAAATAACGGAACAGTTTTAGCCATTTTGCAATCATGTGGAAATGTGGTAGTCCTGATAGAAAGATTTATTATTTGTGTGAGTGGTCTTAAAATAGAAGCAAATCCGTCCTTAAAGAACATAGATGATATTTCATCAAACCATTATTTAGTTCTAAATCATTAATTATCTTTTTAACTACATCCTCAGAGACCCTTGAGAATTCAACTTCCTTCGAAATGTTCATTTGGAGATAAAAATTTAGGGTTGCTAGTGTATTATAAACATCTGATGCATTTGGAAGGAGATTTGAATGATTGGTTGAAAGATTTCAACCGGAGAGAACTGTTATTTCTTAAATTTTGCTGAACTTAAGTTTTATGCTTGTTGTTTCCAAACGATGGAAAAAACTGAAAATTAATAGAAATTGACTAAGGTTGATTAATGGCTAAAGGTCCTATTTTTAGGTACTCACTTAGGAGACATATTTTTACTAAATATAAGTAAAAAGCTAATGAGTCCTTCTAGAAAATAAAAATGGCGGACGGTTCATATGACACCTATCAACTACGTTTAATAATCGAAAATAAAATAGATTAAACTGTTTTTGAAGCAACAGTTTTGAAATTATTATAATTAAATAATTTAACTCTGAGATTACTGTATTTTCATATGAATTTCTAAACCTGCTTTGACTTGTTAGAGAATTTTTTTTATGAGCCTAAACGGGTGGGAGGATGAGAAGGCACTATATGCACTTAAAACCCGATACTGGATAATTGAAGAAAATTTTATAAGTGTTTCGAAAATTTTCAATTTCGCTGTCCAAGCCTTTAAAATTTCAAATAAAGCTTCGAGATTTACCTTGTAACATATATGCTCAACGCATTGTGAGAGTATGAGCTTCGAACCTAGCATAGGACAGCCTGTTTTGATCTTATTGGGGTGTCATCAGCCATGTCTAAGTCTGAAGTTAAATGTCACTTTTTTAAGAATTAAACCAACGTCTCGCAATTCATATCACTTGTGGTGACGAATTATCGGAGAAGAGCAATTGCGTTCGATTTGAGTCTTGCCTAACCAATTGCGGGAAGGACAGAGGACTCGATTATTACGCTCAATCTCAAAAGCAAGCAATATATAAAAAAGGTGTAATTTCTAGATCGAGTGATATATTAGTTTTTATTTACACTGTAAATTTTTGTAGCAGAAAATATCACTTATTAATATTATTAATATTAATATTAATTATGAATTAATATTAGTTAAAATAAAACATCATTTTGAGATTAACCTCGCAGCAAATAAAGCTTTCCTAATACAAATCTAGGCTTTACCAATGGTTCAATGATAATTCAAATATTAGAACTGTTTTGAATAAAAATTTTGGGTTTTACTAGGATACTATGTGATTTGTTACACAGCCACTTTTTAATATTTCAGTTACTACTATTACCACTATTAGTGTAGGAAATACAACATGAAATAAATTAAAATTTATTCTGTTAACATAAGGGATGATAGCATATAAATAACTTCATTGATAAGATTTTCGAGTATGTCAGTTGAAATTTAACTCGTAACTCGTCTTTATCATAGTTCACCCATTGTACTTCCTCCTCACGAAGTTCCTCAATGAGTATTGCGTCAACTTCATCCTTTTTAGATAGATTTAATGGAATTACACGATTTAATTTTTCTAGAGAAGGTCTACCAGAGTCTAAATAAGTACATACCTGGGAGCATATTTTCTCACGTATATCATTATCATTAGAGGTTTGATAAGTTTTTCTGGTAAAGTTAGAACACGTTTACCGACTAACTTTCAACCATAGTGGTCTCTTTTTTGTTAGCTCGCTTTTGAATTGCAATAAATCGTAAAATAGCGTCTTCGCAACATCAAAAACTAACCGTCTATATAAAATTGCACTAATGTTATCGGTGCCCTCTTCGGCATTTAGGCTCTTTTTGTAAAGGAAATCTTCAGAGGGTTTCATGTTTATTAATTCGTCCAAGGAGTACTGATAAAGTTCTAATTCAAGTAAAGCATTCATAACTAGGTCACAGTTACGTTTGCGGTATATGGCAATATAATTGTAAGTTTATCAAAGGCAATTGTATTTGGCGTTATCTCAGCCATAGAAACGGGTTTTAATAGTTAAATTTCATCATCAGAATTACCATGAGATTCTTCCAATAAATCACCTAATTGATCATCAGCTTTTTTTAACTGATTCAACTTCTCAGATAACCCGTTAGCATTAAGAGTCACGCCGAGAGAATTTTCAATTGGACAAAATTCATCGTCGGTTATTAGCGGCAAAAAGTTTTTGCTGTTGTTTTCAATCTTCAATAACGCTTCTTCCTTATTTCTCTTTATTTTAAAAATGTATGAAGTAGCATCATAGAGTAATCCTGATAATGCTGCGTCGCTCTTAATTTCAGTTTTAGTTACTGCCTCTCTCTTCAAAGTTGGCACTTGAAAAGCCTGCAAGAGAGATTTCATCACGCTATTTTCAATGCTATCAGCAAGCAGCTGCATTTCTAACTTCTCAGGTGTAACTATTTCATCACTTAGCAATTCTATGTCGGAAAGAGTTTTAACATCTTTCTGGTTTTCTTCAAAATCTCCTGTAACAAAATCGTATTTTCCAAAATTAGGGTTCACGCCATCGCACGTAATACCAAGAGGTTTACTGACAAAATAGTTTTCGTAAATCGTTGAACTTTTAAAGTTTTTAGATTTATGTAAATTTCCATTCGATAATATTGTTTTCTGTAAATTCTGAATAGAATTTATCTATTCTTGAGAACTATGTATTGATTTTATAGATTCACTATTACTTTGGAATAAAAAGATTCCAGGAATGTGCTTCGATGAAAATCTGATGGTACAACGTCCACTTCCCCGTTGAAAATTGATTTTAGGCAATCAGTAGATGTTTCTAAAAGTGTGAAACTGTAATCCAACCACTTTGCTAATTAGCATCTCAATAACATAAAAAAGTAATCTTGAGCTATTTTCCGATACGGCGGTATTTCAAATCTGGGATTAGAAAAGATGTATAAAGGAAGGGAATGGATACCTAAATATAATACCATATTTACTCATTCTAAACTGTCGTTTGAGAGAAAACATCAGCTATATAAGGAGCCTGCATTATGGTTATGGAATCTTGAAATAATATAATATTTTTGTTTGAAAAATTCCATAAATTTCCAAAAATAATTGCATTTATTTAACACTTTCTAACAGAACAACTTTTTACCTTGAGATTTGTCGTTCTTAATACTGTTTAAGTCATATTCATTAACAGACATTGTTGTGGTTGGCTGCATATCTCCAACATAACCGCTATCACTGTTTGGGTGAAACGCTTGGTAGTTTTTATGATCTTTCTTAGAATCATAAATTCTATCATTAGATCTTATACAGAGTATCATCCTCATAATAATACTCCTGAAGAATCTGGCTAAACAACCAGGTTCGACAGGTGTATTTTTCCGCCGACGACGACGGCGGAATATTTTTGTTTTAAAAGAAAACATTTTTAAGACTTTTAAGACTACAAAACTTAGCATATTCACTTTAAGAAATGTCTCTATCAAAATTCTTTTAAAGAATGTGCATATGGTGCAAAAGAATTAATTTGACGTCACTGAAGGCACTTAAGTCGTAGAATATTTAACGTTAGTTATTTTAGCCATATCGGTTTTTTAATAATCGCCCCCTCATCGTTTCACATCTTGTGAAATGAATGCAATTATAATTACCATCTCATGAATAATAACTATAAGAAAAAAGCGCATAGATTACCTTTTTAAACTGTCGCCAATATTTGTGACACATTTAATTTTGATTTTTTGAGGGTTGAAAAGCATTCAAATCATAAAATGAACCTTATCTCAATTTTGGAAACTTTTTGTTAACTTGTAATATATTTATTAAGCTTTTTCACAAACTGATTCAGCGTAATACCCTTTATTTTACAAACTTATAATGGTTACAAATATCGGAGTCTAGCACAAAAAAAATATTATTTATAAATAAATTACATTGAAGTGGGCTTAAAATTATTCCTCGTGGAACATTTAATACGATGCCCATTCGCTAAATGTCGAACCCAATTTAACCTTTTGTTTATTCGATTGGAAGTAGTTTTCACTAAACAGGAAACTCATCTCAATACAACAACCATAATCGTTAAAATGTTATCCTTGCTCTTGTTCCTTTTAAAGATACAAGGCCTGATGAAATTCCGTTAGTTTTACTACAAAAAAGTGTTCTTCAGAACTCTCTCCAATTGTCTGTTGGTTGATTAATAAGTGTACGTCTTAGTCATATTTTCCCTCTTGCAGGAATGTCTAAATGTACGTTTAAATCCTCTTGACCGAATTCAAAGATGTATGCTCAATATTGTTGGTCGTGACCTTGGCTCAAATCTTCAATCAATTTCCCATCGCAGAAATATAGTCTCATTTTCATTGTTCTAAAGTTTTTCCAAAACCGCCACAGATCTCAATATTGGTGGCATATTATTAATAAATGAAACTTTAAGAGGGAATGAAATTGGCACAAAATCATCAATCAATGGAACCACTGAGAGTAAGATTGAATGCTCTGTATATCATAGTCAAATTGAAATTTGCAATAACCAGATATTAAAGAAGGACAGAAATAGTTTGGGTGTAGGAGTTGTTTGTTTCTTCTGAAATGATATAATTTTCAAACCAAACCTTTGGTAGGAAACATGATCATTAATATTTTCAACTAAATAAAATTATTTAAAAAAATTGATTTGCCGAAACGAATTTTAATAAATGATAAACTGAGTGTGAAATTTGCAGTTTAAACAAATTTTAAATGTTGGTGCAAAAGATTTTAGAAAAAATCTGAAAGGATCTCAGGTAGCAAAAGTTATACATGTCATGCCAACAAGAAAAGCATGCGTCAAACAGCTTCAGTACCTCTTACAAAGAGTTAAAGAAAAGAATACCCACTGGAATCCAAAACAAAATTTCACAAAGGGATAGAGATTCCGGATGACAATAGGCACACTTGAACCAGCTGCAATTGACAGAGAAGATGCTAAGTCGAATGGTTTACATCCGGCTTTATCAACATTCTCATAAACCTCTGCGAATACATGATACCAATAGATCTCTTTCTGTAAGATTTCTTCTAACAGCATGATGAGTCTCGGAGGAAATTGGTTTTGCAACATAGGTTCCAAAATCAATTCTGAAGTATCCAGCAAGAATTTGGAAGCTACAATATATTTCATCTGTCTCGACACCCCGCTTTCTACATAAAAATGATAGGAAAAATTAGCACAAGAATAATTACTTGCAACCCTTTTAAATTATTCATCGGTAATTTTTGAAAAATTCTTTCTTACTTGGGCGCATTTTTGTCTGAGCTTTAAGGAAAAAATCAACTTTGAAACAAACTTTGAAATTTCTTTATTATTCTTGAAATTTGTTTTCTTATATACACTTTTATAGCGGAATAAAATTGAAAATAAGCAATAAATAAGTAAAATGCTCTTCATTGAAGAAGGAAAACAAAATTAAAAAACATTGGCCAAATTATTATTCTTTTATTTCTTAGACGTTAAATAAGGAATGAGATTGAATACTTTGAAAATGAATACAACAAGCAATTGGTGAAGGAAAACTTTATTGTCAAACAGGCAATAAAAATATAAGGTGCAAAAAATTCCCAACTTTGTTCTCTTTATCAAAAATTATATTAATTTATTCAATATATGATTAATGAACTTGAATAAAAAATCAGTTTGTAAGAGTAATTAAGTAAGCATTTATATTTAATGTGGGGACCAACAAATAGCTATATTTCTGGAAGAGCCAGCGGGTTTGGTCCTGATGCACAAAGAGCACCCATTTGAGCTTACGGTAAAGAAAATTACAGAGGAATTATAGGATAAGGTCAAATGAGTACTGAGAAAGTACTAAAGAAGTACAAAGTAAGTACAGCAGATGTACAGAGGAAGTACAAATAGGTACAGGCTACGTAAAAGGGATGTATGTAGTATATACAGAAGAAGTATAGAGTGGTTTTTACATTTCTATTTTTTTTTTTTTTTTTTTTTTTTAATGGATTTTGGAGATCTAAAGTTTTTGCATTCAAGAAAAGTTCAATTATATTCAATAACTCAAACCAATAGTTTGACACACGTATATGTCATATATCGCCATATTAAAAAAAATAGAATTAGGAGGCCTCTGACCTTGTCTGAGGTGACGGAGACTTTCCCAGTAAACCATTTCTTTGGCCGATCTGAAACTTTCATTAGGTAATTTTGAGATGTGTTTGGATTGCATAACAACATCACTTTTTTATTTAGGCTCCATAATTTTTTTGTGGGGCCTACGACGCATTTTTCAGTGTAATCAGGCAAGGTCGGAAAATCGGTGGACAAAATCGCTGGTCTTCATAAACTTGAATTTAGACCAAATGTGCCCTGTCATCAAACTTACAAAAAAAATTTTTTAGAGAAGGTGATATTAAAGGGCCGTTTTGGAGCAGCGGGGTGCTAAAACGTTCAAAGTAGACGTTTTTTTGAAGGGTATTGCAGCAAAATCAATTACACTGACAGATCTTTTAATGATGCTACTTGAAAGATTTAAATCTAGCCTCTTTATAATTCAGCTACGAGCTATATGGGTAATTTTATAAACCATAAAGTTGTCATTTTATCCACAAGACATTCAAAAAAGCTAAGTTTCTCAATTTTCCATGACCAACTTATCTTTGTTTAAAGAATACAATTTGTCAGTATATGATCATTATTTGCTATGTAATCAATCCCATTTCTTCATGCAGGTACTTTAAAAAAATAAAGTAACATATTGGCATTTCTATTACCTCTTTTTTTACAGGTGGCTTGTTGCAGGTGTAAAGGGTTGTAGACGGGAGGCTTGTTAAGGGACTTGATAGGCTAAATGATTTGACAAGTTGCAGGATATTTCATGTCTTGTTTTGTTATGAGAAACAAAATCGTTTATTTCATGTATTTTTCTAAAACCTAGTAATCAGCAGTGTGATCTAAAATTTTTGAGTTTTCATTTCTTTTTTGTAAAATTTGTGTGGATTAAATATTCTTTCAAATCCCATCGGGGTTAAAAAAATCAGTGATTTCCTGAGTTAACCACAGATAGGTAATTCACTCTTTTGAAGAAACACTTTCGAATCCGCCTTTTCTGTTATTTCTTTCAACGTTTTTTCCATTGATATATCCCCAAGTCTATAACCGACAAATTACCTCCACTTTTCAAACCTCTAATTTCGCTTAAATCCACACCAAACTAAAATAAATTCAGGCTGCGCTAAATTAAATCGGTACATAAATAAAAATAAATGCTGCAGAGCCAAATTATATCCACGACAAAAATATCGTTTCTATCTTGCGCCAAATTAAATCCACGCGAAAAATTTTTTGAATAAGGTAGATTGAACTCCAATAGCTCAAAAAGTCAAGTAGGTTAAACTAATTCGACTGTTTTATCAGAAATCCCTGAAGATAATTTGCGAATAGACAAGTTCAGGTTAAAATACAATTAGTTTTTTAATTCTTTTTGCACGAGTTTATTTTGTTCATATATATA
>JAUZNK010035129.1:0-18135 GCA_035046665.1 Euphysa ruthae
TTTCACTTGTTAGAAGTAACAGGACCATTATTATTTATTCTCTTAACTGGAAGACAATATGTTTTTAAGTGTTGTTTTGGTCTTTCTTTCCCATTAACTGACTTAGAATTCTTGAAACTTTTTCTAAAAGGAACAATGACGTAATTTTTCATATGATTCCATATTTTTTATAAGTCATCTTTTGTAGCAGTACCGATATTTTGCAATTTAGTAGAATTAATTGCAATAACTTGCTTAACGAGGTCATGCCAACTACTTTCATTATTCTTTTCTAACTTAATAATAAAATCATATGTAATGGATGTGGTATCCATGGTTAACAAATGTTTAAAGAAATAGTCCTAACAATTAGAAAGAAAAGATATATGCAATATAAAGCAAGTAAAGAAGAAGGCAAGCAACACATAATATCACTAAAATATATAACCACTTCAACATTTTCAATGAGCACCCACTGATTGCATTATTTTTGGATATTTTGTCAACATTTTTTACACATTATTATCACAAAATTTGTAATTAAATGATATAAAAATTTCAGAAATAAATTCTAAATATCATTGTCACAAAATCTTCCTTTCTTTTCAGAGATCCAAACACATGCAAATTTTTTAAATTTGAAAACAGGAAAGTTTCTTTCCATAAGGAAAATTGTTCAGAAAATATAATAACCAATAAAAGTAAGATTTAAAAGTAATGCTAGTCATGTACAAAAAACCAATTGCTTATAACTGAAAATTCCTTCTTATATGTTGAATACTCCTGATTTCTCACAAGTCACCTTGACATTAAAAACAAATATTCTTAATTTTTTAACGAAAAAAAACAACAGGCTTTGTCTTTTAAACGCAAAAAACAGAATGAAAAAATGTTTTTATAGATTAAAATATATGAGATTTTAAACTTTTTAGCTTTACTGTACAATTCTCTAAAATAAAAATCCTCACAGGGGTGCCAAAATATTAAAATAATTCAAATTGAAAACAAGAAAGTTCACTTTATTAGAGAAAACTTAGTACAAAATGTAAAATAGCAAATCTTGAAAATTTAGATAATACTAGCTAGAGTTAAAAAAATCTAAAGCATACTTAAAAAGGTAAGCAAAGTTTTTCCCCCACGTTTTAAAAAAAAAAATCACTAAATAAACACAAGCTCTTTTTTGAGAACACTAAATGCAAAAAAATAAAAAGCATTTTGTTACCTTACCAGAAAGTTTTTTCTGCACTATTTACGTAGTTGTAAAAATTAAAATAAGTTACTTATTTTTAAGATTTAAAATTTAAAAAAAAAGCTCTACGACATCTACACTGAAGCTATCAATGTCGTAAGAGAATCATAGCACGGTGCGACGCTGTTTTGAATTTGGAAAAAAATTAAACTAGATTCCAGGTCCCATAGATTAGCTCGTCACTTATAAAATAATTAATTGAGCCCCCTGATTTTCGCAAAAACTGTCCCCATATGAAAATATTTTATTACCGTGGAATATTTTTGGAGTGCGGACCTTGCGATTGACATCACTAATCAAGTTGGCCGTTGCCGATTGCCGAAATGTATTGCGAGGCTTTATTATATTTAACAAGCTCTTTATAACGACGTTGATTTTAAATCATCACCTGAAAATGATCATACGGTTAAGCAGTTACACACTATCTATTTTCCCGTTTCATTTTGCTCATAGCCTCCCCACACCCAGCATAAACCACACCATTTGGTGTTCACATCTACGCCATAGTTGATGAATTTTGGGGTTTCATAACGGTTGAAAATGCGACAAACATCAGTGCAACCGGTCCAAACACAAGATTAAACTTTTCAGCATTTGTAAAGATTCCTGTCTCATTAAGTTCATCACATGAAATGGTAGATCATTGATGAATTAAAGATTGTTTACTTTATTGATATTATATTATACCATACATTAATTGACAAATAGCTATACCTAAACTTAAGGATATCTATATTCCTAACGTATATTTTTTAACGTGGGCCAACAATTAGCTTCAAGTTATCTATTTCAGAAGGTTCCCACAAGTTTGGTTCTGGTGTACCAAGTGTTCCTGTTTGAGCTTATGGTAAAGTAAATAATTGGTTTTGAGGTTGGTAAGAACCCACAGCTCTAGGATCTGGTGACTAATGTCTTATCCTATCGGCCAGACAGCATTAATATATAGTCTACTGTAACCTGTAAACAAAAATATACTTAGATGGGATTTTTGTCATTGCTATAATACAGGTAACACATGATTTAACCAAATTTGATTTTGTTTCTTCATTTTAGATTTTGTGTTTTTTCTCAAATTTTCTCCAGAACGATTGACTCAACCTTTAAATAAAAGGGTAAGTAATATTTTCATATAACAAAATAACCTATATAAACACACACTTACTCCGCTGACCATATGTTTTCACTGACTCTAAGATAAAAGTCGCTTAGATTATTTTTTAAATTTAAGATGGCATAACATGTGTAGCTAATGCAGTAGGTTTTACTTTATATTATTATCCAGATGACCATTCCATGACCAAGTAATCATTTGGCTTTTTTTCAAACTGGCACTTTTCATTCCCAAGTGATGCAGTAGTTAAAGTTCTTACTTCTAAATACAGTCCTTACTTTAAATACTTACTTGCATTTCATATCTCTTTTTATATTACTTATTTCATAAGACTTTAGTATTAATAATTTAATAGTCTTTTTCTTGCATTTTCTGACAATTATCGGTATATTCTACCATCTTTTCTCTTCCTGTTGTTATGGTTCCGTATTCGTAGAACATCCAAGATCAACGCAGTCAGTTCAGCTTTATTGACCCCCTGTAGCCATCGGTTCTTATTTTTGATGTATCTCACTAAGGACTCTTCATCTTCATTTGTCAATACCCTGCAGTATTCCCTTTCCTTGCCATGGATTATGTTTTAATCCAGTCTTTGGTTGATTGCATTTTTAGTTTTTATAAAAGGGAACAATTCTGAACTCATCACTTTATACCGAGCTTTGTTTTCAATGCACCAATCGGATGCAGCTTTTATTTATGCCTCCTTCCTGTCTTTGTATTTTTGAGCCACCACTTCTGAATAAGTCTTGTTATTTGGATTGCTTTTATTCATTTCAGTGTTGAATGAAAAATACGGAAAATTAATTAAGATCTATTAATTTTTTTATTTTGCTACTAAAATAAAAGGAAACATATGCACGAACACACTTTACGCAAATGACTCTTGCCATATGCACGAACACACTTTACGCAGATGACTCTTGCTTGATCATTTAAATTCTGTAGTAGACCCAATTTAAATCACAGTATGAAATCCTTAAAATTTCGGAAAATAGAAAAATCCCGCTACGCATCACAGCCATCTAAGGCTAGTTACACCTTTGAGAGGATCGAAAATGCAAAAAAATTGTCATTCATCGTAAGGTCTCATTATATGGAACAGGCTCTCTGATGAAATAAAGTCAATCACAAACATTAAAGTATTTAAAAATAAGATTAAGGAAACATGTTTTACTTCTATATATATAGTTCGCAGACCTAATTAATATACATTTTAATTCTGTAAAACACATCTTTTTAAATATTTGCATATATTTTCTTTTTTTTTATTACTTTTATTTTTGCTATATTTCAGCATAATTTTTTTTTTGTGTGATGAATAACAGGGCCACAATGGAAACATTATTGTGACAGACAGTTTTTGTGCCTACCGTTTCCACGATTTGTTTTTACCTTAATGTTTACTTTGTTTTTTTGTTTGTTTTTCTGTTGTCTCGTAATTTTCATAGCTAATGTACATTAATTGATGGTAGAAAAAATACTTAGTCAGTAACGCTGGACTGGGGTTTTTTTCAGACATTATATGATATTAAAATACAATATATAGTTTACAACTGACACTTATAACAAATGTGTTTTAAAGCACACTGAAATTAATAATTCGGACTCCTAATCACCAGATCTCTCAAATTTTATGTGCCAAATTTTTAAAAGTACTTGTCTTGGTGTGCTATCAAAAAATTGACATTTGTAATTGGTTGCAGTACGTAAGCGTCAAATAAAAGTTTACAGCAACAATAAATATCATTAGGTAGGCTAATATTACGACACCATGCACAATTTCAGAAAATATTATTTTAACAATGACTTTCTATTGGGTGTTTTTGCGGTACATTGCAAAACAACGGTGTTATTTGAAATGAGAAAAAAGATATATTAAACATATTTTGTTTGAATATATACCCCCTGGAAGAAATTCTATTAGGTTATGCATAACAAATTTTAAACCTTTTAAATAAAAAAAACTAGTGAATGAGCA
Organism: Euphysa ruthae; assembly: GCA_035046665.1. Classification (NCBI taxonomy): domain Eukaryota; kingdom Metazoa; phylum Cnidaria; class Hydrozoa; order Anthoathecata; family Corymorphidae; genus Euphysa; species Euphysa ruthae. The sequence continues at coordinate 4,318 of JAUZNK010035129.1, forward strand.
AATTCGCTGGTTGGTGGTTTTGGGGTATGTTTCAGCCTTGCAAAAAGCGACTGATTTAAAAAAAATGATGACGCAAGACGTTTTTGTCTATGCATTTGCATTTTTATATCACTTTTATATTAAGTTTTTAAATTTCTTCAGATCAAATCAATTTGGTTCGCTTATGAAACTTAATCAGTTAGAATAAACAAAGGAAGGTATATAAATGTAAATCATACATGCAGCAGTTATTTTTATTTTGAGGCTGATTTTTTATAGGCTTTTCAATTACTTTTAAATACTCTGGATTAGTGATTTCAATAAAATATTTAAATATAAATATATGTCTTTTTTGTGATGGTTGCATTCTTTTTTGGTAACTTTAAAAATTATTCCACTTAATAAGTTTCAGCACGTTCATCATCTTCGTGAATCTTGTAACTCCGGCGTAACCATGTGCAATTGAGCGCACGCTGTACACTGATATTAATATCATTAATATCTTAACCTCTGTCACTTGATTATGATGAGTGGAACTGATTTATATAATAGCATTTAGATAATTTTATATATAGTATAGTCCTTGCTTAATATTGCATGTTTCCACGAATGCCAACGCACAATATTCATGCTCAAGACACAAAAGAGAACTAAAAATATTTGATAGAATGGATACATAATGTTTCACTATATTGGCTAGAAGCACTAGTAGGTGATGAAAAATTTTCAACGTACACAAACTTGTGTAAACGAGTTCACAGCAGTAGCAGAGGAAGAGGTGGAAGACTATGTATTAGGATTTGCATTTGAATTAGAATCATTATCTAGAATCAATCAATCTTATGTAAATTTATATGTGTATACATATTATATTATATTTACAGTACACTGTTTTCCACAACATCTTATAGATGTTATAAGTAATAATACCTACAAACTTTTTAAACTACAACTAAATAAAAGGTTATTGGCTTCTTGTAACAAAAAGTGATTGATTGTCTTCATGAAAAACATGACATATAGATATTTAACCCAGAAATTTAATCATGATTATAGTGGCGCAATTACTTTTATTTAAACAGTATTTGTTATTAAATGAAAATTTAAATTTTTAAAGTTGAGACGGTTAGATGTCTTGAATTAATGCCAATGTACACTTTTGTCTCTAGAGTTTAAAATCACTGATAAATTTCTTGCATTAATAAAGAAAAACAATTCGATAAACAATATAAATAATGTTTCTTGACACTTTTCATATAATATATAAATATATATGTATATATGTATATATATATATATGTATACCATCGTAGTAATTAGAAAGGTTTTCTAATTACTATAACGGCCCTCTCATTTAAAACTAAAATGATACTTTTTTGCTTTTTTAGATATCCCATTGTATTATTTTATGTAGAATTTTTTTCATATATCTTTGCTTGTTTACTGGAAGAAAATTTCTGTTCAATTTGTTCAAATTTTTCTGAAGGGGTTAAAATAATAATAATTATTATTATTGTTCAATGAAAAATTGGAACAGGTGTTTGATTTTACTAAAATCTGCTTTGGTTTTAAAGGATATTATATTATATTATATATTAGAATAGTGAAACATTATGAATTTACTGGCTTATAATCCCTTAAAAGTTACTTTGAAAGAATTTTTGTATTTCCCAATAATGTTTGTCTATTAAGATTCGTTCGAATTTGTTCAAAAACATGCTTAAAAAGATAATTTTTTTTTGCATGAATTTTATCGCTTTACTTAAAGCAAAGTTATTAAAATTGATTGATTGATTGATTGATTAATGCTTCTGCAAATTAACTGTTGCTGTAAATGATCCATTTTACCATAATAAACTTTCAAACTTTGACTATAAGTTTATTTAATATTTTGAAATATTTTATATCGCTCAAACTTCTTATTTGTGGATTCATGTATTAGATTACTTTATAATCTAGAATCTGAATGGTCTGTGGAGAAAGTAATTGTTAGAGATTCAAAGAATGAAAAAGTTTATACATTTCCATTTAATTGGTAAGAATTTTTTTTTTTTTTTACTTCTTGTGAATATCAATATTTGCAAAATCAGAACTTTATATCAACAAATTCTCAAAAATAAGCATTTCCTATGCTATTTATAGCAAAATTTATAGATTTGAGCAAGCATGTTTTTATGCCAAAATAATAATTAAAATATAAGATAACTAAATAATAAATATAAATAATTCAAAATAATTATTATTATTAATATGATTATTATTATTATTATTAATAGGATTATTATTATTAATAATATTATAATTATTGTTTTAGCAAGTTGACGAAAGGGAAGTCTAACGTAAAAATTCAGCCAAGCAACAATCAAGGTAGATCTATTACTGTAATGCATAAGTTTGATTATTTTGCTATTTTTGCATTGTTTTTTTTAAATCAGAATCTTTTGTGGGAAGAAAAATTTATTTGTATTTTGGAGAAGTCTTCGAAGGTTTATTTATAAAAAATTTTTTTTTCATCTTATGAAGTTTAACCGTGTTTTTCTTTGTGCTGTTCAAATAGTGGATAAAATAATTTTCCTGTATTTGTGTTATTTATATAAAATATTACATATCCTCACAAATTTTTCTTCCCATGAAAATGGAAATTTATCCTGGTTGTTTTTTTCCACAAAATTTTCTTCCTGCAAAAGTCGGTCAAAAGAGATATAAAGAAACTGAAAATGAGTAAAGGTCTTGACAACTTTTCTGCACGCATTATAAAAAAAAAAATAGCTTCCGAAGTTTCTAAACCATTAGCATATATAATAAACTTATCTATCAAAAATAGTGGAATCCCAACAGAATGCTAAAAGTCAAAAATTTCACTAATCCACAAAAGTGGAAACATGGCGAGCGCAAATAATTACCGCCACATATCTGTCCTACTGATATTTTCAAAATAAAGTAAACTATAAAAATACTAGAACGAGCTGTGCTCACACAGCTAGTCCTGCATCTAGAGAACAACAATCTGCTATACAACAATCAGTTTGGCTTCAGAAAAAAAAAGATCGACTGAACTTGCGTCATTACTGCTATTAGACGATATTAGAAATCAGATAGACCAAGGAAAACTGGTCGTTGTTATTTTCATAGGCCTTACAAAAGTTTTTGATACCCTCAGTCACTCAATTTTAATATCAAACCTAAATTCATCTGGTATTGGAAACTCAGAACTAGAGTGGTTTACAGAATATCTGTTTAATAGAACACAATCATGTTTCTATGATGGAACGTATAGTGAGTCATGCTTTTTAATAACAGGTGTACCCCAAGGATCAATTTTGGGTCCCTTGCTGTTCCTAATGTACATTAACGATTTCGTAAAATATTTGAAAAACGCAACCACTATACAGTTTGTTGGCGACACGGCGGTTTATATTTCAGATAAAACCTTTCACCTGATTGAAAACAAATTAAATAAAGAACTAGCATAAATTTCCTCCTACTTTCAAAGAATTGAATTAATTATAAATCTAAAAAAAGGTAAACCCGAGTCGATGATATTTGGCACAACGAAAAAACTGTCACAATCACCAGACAGCTTCACCCTAAATTTTGATGACACACCCATTGTATCAAACATGTTGTACAAATATCTTAGCACACAAATTGACCCAATATTCAACATGTACTTAAATTTCAACTGCCTGTACAAACAAGCTTCCTCGAAACTTGCGACGCTATCATCATTGCGAGATAGACTGACCGTTGATGGCATCTATAAAATATATAATGGAATGATTCTACCATGTCTCCTTTATAATTGCATTAGCATGTTAATCTAAATAAAACGCAAAAATCGAAATTGAAGTCACTAGAAGATCGTGTCAAAAAACTAACAAATACTGCAGTACCGACCATTTTCAAACAAATGAAGTGTCACTCTGTTCTGCTTGCAAGGAAATATATAAATGGTTTAGTTGGTGAAAATTTTTCTAATTATTTTACAATAAAAAGTCATTTGAAATCAACTAGAAATAATGGTTACATGAAATATTCTTAAATATTCCTAAAGTTAAGCTCGAGGTTACCAGACCTGGTTTCTTCTTAGTGGGTGTAAAAAGTTACAACCTTGCACGTTGAGATTAGGAAAGCCGAGTTTTTCTAATTTTAGAAATATGTGTAAGAAACATTACAGCTAGTTTGCTTTGTTTATAAATATAATATATATAATTATATTATATATAATAATATATATTATTAACGTTTTTATTATATTATTTTATTAAATTATTTTATAACAGAAAACATGCTAAAAACAGTATATTTTACAGATATGTTTATCCTGTATATATATATTCATTATAAATAAATAAATAAATTTCTGACATGTATCCGTTTCATGATAATGCATTGATTTTTGAAAAATTGTTTTTTCTTCAAACTTTAATTTGTTTAAATCTTATTACCAGTCAGTAAAAATGCAATTTATAAACCAGCGAAATCATTTTGAATTTAAATATTCCATGAACTATTTATAAAAGTTTATACTTTCTAAATCATTTATCCATAAGAGTTTATTAATAATTTGCATAGATATCAGGTATTTTCATTTGCTTAAGTTTGTACAAATATTTAGAAATTTGCTGTATGAACTTGCCTAACTTAAGATGTTTGCTACTTGTATAGAGATTTTTAAAATGCACTCATATCTGAGATCCTAATCAAATTCTTGCTTTAGAAATTGAAAATACAGAAGAGCAAGAAGAGGAAAAAACAGAAAAACACAAAGAAATTGATCAAGAAGCAAAGGGAGATGACGAATTAAAAATGAATGATAGCAAAGAGTCTGAAGAAGATATTAAAGTTTGTAATCTTCTTTGTAACGTGATTTTTGGTCATGGTATTTGGTCTTTTTTTTCCATTTTAGTATTGCTAGGGAACTTCACAGTTACTCATTGACTTGACTATAGTTTTATTTATATTTGTTGTGACAGAACATTAAATTTGCACTACATAGGGGTTATAGTTTTAATTTTGTATATGCTATATCAGACAGATTTGGATTAATGAAAATTCCTACAGAGAGCCATTACACGTCAGAGGACAAGTAATGAAAACTATTCCTACGACATTTCTTGAATCTTTATATTTATAAGTTCTTTTAAAAGTGACGATTACTTAGTGATATAATCATACTCATGTGATCTAAACAACATTCAGCAATTTCACTTTTGTTATAGTTTTTTCGTATATTAAACTCTCTGCTGTTGGTTATCACTCTGAAAATCACAAAATGATAATTTTTTTTTTTTTTAAATCAGTCGCTTTCTGCAAGGCTAGAAGCCACTACTAGGCAGAAAGCTAAAACAAGAGATAAAAATAAAGTTTTTGTAATATTTATGGATCTGTACCATTAAAGGATGTGTAGCAGATGAAAACCTTGTGATCCTTGAGAAAATCTTAAGTGAAAGTGTTAATTCTTTCAAATCATAAGAACAGTGTCCATAAGAAAATGGTTGAAGTTTCGAACCAAGATCAGAACCAACAAGGTTGAGTATACCTTTCTGAATTCGGTCAAGAAGATGTAAACATACAGCAGAGGCTCCCGGCCAAAGATGGCAGCAATATTCAATACATGGTCGAATGGTAACCTTATAAATATAAAGTATAATATCGGGCTGAAGAAAGTGCCGCACCCGTAATGAAGATCCAACCTTCATGACAGCGAATTTTGCAATTGATTCATTGTAAGAATTCCAAGAAAATATATTTGAGAATTTTAGGCCTAACAATCGAATCTGTGTAGATCCAGTGAGTTCAGTACCATTCATCAGCGCAGATGGATGGAAAGTTGTCCTAAAACGGTTTTTGGAAAGAAGCTTCATTTTTGAAGCATTGAAAGATACTAACCATTCCTCACCCCATTCAACAGCAGTGCGAAGGTAATTTTCCAAATCAGCTGCTATTACAACCTTAAGGATGATTATACGCATCCTTTTGTTCCTTCAAAGCCATTTCTCAATAAAAACACATATTAAATCTCCTGTAGGGACATATTGCCTTTATATCTTCTATTGCACACACTACTTGGCATTTCTTTTCAACCATACAGTTATTTTTGCTTGGTTTAATGGAGGGTACACTGCTGGGTACAAATCTGCTTTGATTTTATCAATTATTTCTAATAAACCTTTATGCCAGTCCTAATGTAGCATCTGACAACAGTTATCACAATGTGGGCATGCATTTTGACATCCTTTGATATCTTTATGATTGAACCATTTTGCAGAACTCTCATGCTGAAATTTAAATTTTCTCTTTTCCTAATTTATTCCTGTTACAGCTCATTTACTTTCTTTACTCGGTAATGAGCTTGGGTAATGTAACATCTTTAACAATTTCCAGATAGGATCTAAGACTTTTTGGTGCTACTGCCTCTAGCATTCCTTTAATGATTTCAAGGTCTTTATTTTTTTTTCTTTCATTAGATTAATGGGATTGATGCACGATAATTTACTTTTTTTTCTCTAACATAACTTACGATTTTGAATCAACAGTGTCATCATTCATCATGACAGACGCAATGGTAGAAACCTTTTCAGTCATCTTATATTTCTCATATTTTTCAAATGACTTCGATCCAAGCCCAGATGTGGATTTATTTTTCATTCATCCCTTGTCAAAGCCATCACTCTACCGCGGTGTCCCTAATATCCTTGGCAAAGCCATTGCTCTACATTGGCATCCTTCATAGCCTTGACAAAGCCATCGCTCTACAATGATATCCCTCATAACCTTGGCAAAGCCATTGCTTTACAACAGTATCCCTCATAGCCTTAGACTTATTTGCGCTGAAATTGACCTATACTAACACGAAATTGTAATTTTTCCCTGTATTTTTTAAGTAAACCAATTTGAAAACATACTTTCTACTTTTATATTTCGAAATTGTTTAAATTTTCTTCCAATAAATAAAAAGTGTAAAGGATACTAGTTAAGAACTAAATGTTAATTCCTACACAGGATCCGTATTTATCAGAACACAACAAACTATTCTTATCACGTTTTTTAGTCTCCATATTCACACATACATTATTAATTACTTCGCTGTGAAAAATTTTTTTATTTACTTATTTTGATTCTCAGAAGACGTCTGATACTTCTCTGAAGATGTCTGGTACTTCTCAGAAATGGCTTCATTCATAAAAATAAATTCATGTAAAACTTGTTTAAGGTTACATAAATTTCCTCAGAGAAATTTTTGTCATAATTACAGGATGAGATTGCACCTTCTAAAGGTACCATGCACCTGTACAATGGATGTGAAATACTTATTTCCTCTCTTGAATCTGGAAGATCACTCTGTTATAATAAAAGCCAAGAAGCCCTTCATGTGATTGGTGAAGGAAATCAGTGCTGTAAGTATATTCAGATTTTGAAACTCTTTAATTTTTGATCCTCTGAGCAGAATTTTACTTTCTTCAATTTGTGTTCCCCTGCCTCTTTAGAATTTTGACTCCCTTTAAACTTATCCCCTCTGCATCTCTGATATCAAATAAAAAGTTTAGTTGTTATTTTGAATATAAATAAATAGGATTAATATTTAGTAGATTTCTAAGTCTATGTCTATCTAACTACTAAGAGCAGAATCATCTACTACTATCAAAGGTCAAGTTAGTGGCACTTTGCTTAGTCTCAAAATTTTATTGACAATTAATCAATTGTTGTTTACGCTTACATACTTTTTAAAGTTATTTTCATAAAATATTTCCACAGCCATAGATTAAGACGTTCCATTGGAAACATCAGATCTTTTAGCTTTTTATTCAGCATGCTTATTTACCAAGTTACTCAAACATAAAGTAAATTTTCAGATTTTATATATAAATTTAGCTAAAAATTGCTGCCTTTATCAAAACTTTTCAAATACTACAACACGTTTCTTTTATTGAAGGAAAAGATACGGCTGTCGAGAAACATCAAAAAAATACAATTTCTGGTAATTTGGGCCAAACAGGGAAATAATAAAGTTTCCAACCCATATTTTTTTTTTTTATTTTTTAAGTTGGCTGTCCTGTTATTTCAAATTTTTCACACCTGTTTTTAGAATCACGGTTTTCAAATTTCAAGAGAGATTATCACAATGTTTTGATGTTTTCAGTCAAATAATTATTTCGCAATGATTCTTTTTTATCAGATTTTAAAGAATTTTTTCTAGTTTCGAGAATTCAATAATAAATTGGTTTCACTTGGTAAGGTTGTGATTTAAACAACTATTGTATTTTTAAAATTTTCTCTTTTTTTTAGCCACTTTGACCAATTACCAATTGTATTCTTGTTACAATTTATATTGATCCTTATCTTAATTACAAAACAAAGAACTTATCAAGTTGTTGTTTTTGAATAGGTACCTATCTTTAGATTCTGAAATATATAAATGTTATATATCTATTTATGTTGCACTGTAAAAATCAGAAATTTGAGCTTAGATCAAATTTTACAAGGCTTTTTTAAACTAAATTATTTTTCAAATTTATTTTAAATTATTAAATTACTGTAATAAATTTATAAGGGAGTTAAATTACTTTGTGTGATATTTTTTTTCTCTGCCTATTACAGTAGTCATTTTCATTTTTAAATATTCAAAGAAATATATTTAGGTTCATGGTTGGTTGTTGAAACGTTTAGCAAGCTATTATTCTCACCTCATCACAATGGCTACCTTGCTCTTAGTGGCGATAATGTTCAACTTACACTAGTAAGTTGTTTGCTTACCTTACGATTGAGCATTTACCTGAAGGGAAGAAAATAGATCTTAGAGAAAATTTTCTGTGTTCAAACCGACTATGTTTAAAATAGGAGGGAGGTTTTACTTCAAGGTTTACATAATTATGATCATTATTTTTTTAATGCTTTACTAAAATTCTCCATAAGGATTTTTGATTGAATCCATATTTCTCTAAAAAAAATTTGCATGAATTACATCGCAATATAAATTTTTAAGTCAATTTTAGAAAATAAATTATAAATATAAATATTTCCGAATAAGTTTATAGAAAATGTTTGCCAATCGATTTTTGTAAAGTGCTTATTTCATCAAAATTTTGGAGTTTATTTTTTCACAATTAAGTCCAAAGGTCGCAAAGATAAATTGATAACTGGCTGTAGAATAATTTTAGTTTTAAAGGTAAGCTTTTGTGCATACATCGGTATGCATATCCGTTATATTCTTTTTTCTAAAAAGGTTATAAAGGGATATTTCAATTTATTTGACCCACATTTAAGTGATTTTTTTTTTTTTTTTATAGGGTAATCCTGGTCTTCTAAATGAATTTTCTTGTAAAATTTATGATGATAACACGTGTTCATTTGAAAGCGAAGTTCACACTGGAAAATTTATTGGTAGCAACGAAAAAGGAGAAGTTATAGTTACCGATAATGTGGATGAACGCTGCTCAAAGTTTCAAATTAAAACAAAAGTATAATGTTAATTAACTTGATAATTGAATACAGGAAATGTTGTATAAGTAGATGCAGTTCTGAATGTCATATTAAAATTTTTACACTTTGCATGTAAAATTAAATTATTGGTAATCTAATTTTTAAAACATACACCTTCAGAGTGTTTGATTTACTAGTCTGATAGTCTTACCTAATAATGTTTTACGACGGTGTAAACCCTGCATTCCATTGCCATAGTTTGTTAATAGATTGTTACGTAATTTTCGTGTTTAGGAACGGTCTGATGTTTTAAGTCACATGCACCCTTCTGTAAATGTATGTTGTTTGCTGACTATTCGCACTGATTTAAGAACCTAGCTGCATGCTAAAAGCAGTCTGGAACAGATATATTTAATTCACATTGCTAATTGCATTTCTTTCCGGTTCTCGGACTGGTAAATTCTAAGACAGGGAGATTCTTTGACAAGAAGAAAAGATTCTTTGAAAGGAAGATGCTGGGACAGGGAAATTCTGAGAAATGGAGATTCTGGGTTTGATTCTGGGAGTATTTAAAAAGAAATAAAGTATGAATTGCTGGTCGGTTCAGCTACCCACGCCCTTCCTGTTTTATACTCAAGTCTTCTTGCAAAATTCTGTATCTCATCACCTAAAATTAACTTTTTATTACCGTCTGCAAGCAGAGCTACCTTGTTTACTATCTCTGCGTATGTTTCGTGGTTTATTACCGTCTGCAAGCAGAGCTACCTTGTTTACTATCTCTGCGTATGTTTCGTGGTTTATTACCATCTGCAAGCAGAGCTACCTTATTTACTATCTCTGCGTATGTTTCGTGGTTGAGACTTTTTGTGATATTCATTTTTCTTATTTACTTTTTTCTGAGAATAAATATCTTTTATATTTCTAAATGTAACTGAATTTTATACCACAATTTTTTCTTCTCTGACATTTTTTAAAAATAAAGCTTCGATTTGAATCCTTATAGTTCTTCAATGGTTTTTTTCACCAGCTTCACTGCCCATACCAATATTCCTTTTTTTCAATCTTGTCTATACCAGAATACCCTTGTTCTAAAATAACAGTATCAAGCATGAAAATCACATCATTTTTGCAGCATTAAGTTTTTATGGAACACAAAATGTAATGTTTTCTCATAGAGATTTGGAGTTAGTTTGCTTATCTTGTGCTTTTGGATAATTACAAACATTTGATACGTTATTCAACTCATAATACTGCTTTAAATATAGTTTTTGTATTTTTTATAGAAATATTTTTGTCACATTTATTAACCATGTGCTGATTATTTTTTTTTCTATTTTATAAAGATCATAATTAGAATAATCATTTCTGAAAAAAAACTTTTTTATTAAAATATATGGCATCGCCAAACGCCAATTCGTTTTAACTTTTAACGTTTTAAAACCTGTCTGTATTTCTTCTGGTAAGTCATTCAGTCAATCATGGTAGTTTGTGGTTAAAAATGTTTATTTTTCATTTGCTAGCATTGCTTTTTTGTTTATGAGAAATTTTAATTTTATCAGCTCATTTCTTTTGAAAGTTATCAAAAATTTTGAAGTTGTTACAGGGGCTATAGCATAAAAGGTACTTTTTGTAGAGACGGCTGTACACATGGAAGGAAAGTTGGAGGAAGGGACTTTTTTTCACCACCTTCGCTTTTTTTTAGATACTACTGACAATTTATTTTAAGAGTCTCTTCAGGATCTCATTTTCTCAAAATCTCCTTGTCAATTAAAATGAGAATGAAATGAGTCTTTATTAAATAAATCAGATAAATATCCTTCTAATAAAAACTTTAGAAATGCAATAAAGCTCCCTTTAATCGAGGATGTTTCCTGCGATTGACATGAAATTTGAAACCTCTGCTTAATACAAACAATGACAAGATCAAAAGCTTCAAAATACAACTGAAGATGATGTGCTTTGTGGTAATCATGAAAGTAGTATATCTCCTGTTGTTTTGGCGTACTTTGAAATTAGCCATGTGCTTAATTTTTCGTGGCAGTTTAAGGTATCACACACCCATCTGGGATTCCCATTTTAAGACATTTTTTTTTGCCAAAAAAAGTTCATCGTTGCTTCTAGTTTTTGTCAAAAAAGTAACAACTTAAGAAGCCAAATACTCTCATTCAGCGGCAGAAATATCACAACGTTGAAGTATATTACTTAGATTGTCGATTTGTATTTGTTCTAAACAGTAAGAAAATATTAAATCAAATGTTAACATTACAGACAATACCGCCCAAATCCTTGCTTTCATCTTAGTATCTTTAACTTCGTGTATCGATCATCTCCAAAGCTCCATAATATCTTGGTAGTTTTGCAAAAACGTGTGCCTTCAAATTATTACCAACCCAACTATTACAAACGACTAACTGCTCGGTACTAGAAACATTGCTTTTTTCATCTGCAAGAATTTTGTAGAAGATTATTGACTTTATATCTTTAAAAATGTCCTATAAAACTGGCAATGCGATGATTTCAAGCATTTCATTTTGTATTACCGGTGAATCAATACGGTTTGTTTTCTTTTCCAGTCATAAAACTAGTCCTTTTTCATGCTCACTGCGGAGTACTAATACTAGTAAATAATAGAATTAGAGTTGCATTCGCATTTCTCCTCTTGGCTCCAGTTTCCTCTGAGAGGTAAAGACTATTGAGCTAAATAACTTATTTTTTGTAAGATATTTAATAACATTTTGCGATTGTTTTCTTTGTTTTTGCAAAGATTTTTGTCAAGCATCTCTCCAATATCTTTATTTCTATATTCTATATTTCAGGAGCAGTAATCAAACGTTCCGTGGGTTCTTTGTGAGCGTCACGATATTCGTGCTTCGAAAAGTTTTTTCCAGATTCCAGAGCTCTTTTCCAGTTTCGATAACCAATTTCCTTGAATAGTTTTTGGGCTTTGAATGACGTTATCATGCTTTTCTTTAAAGCGTCAGTGCACGTCAAAAAACAGGTACATTCTTTGATTGATCATAATGCAGCCAGGGGAGTTGCTTGAACCAGCTTTTGTTGAAAGATCTCTGATTGGGATCCTTACCAAACTTGCTTGTCAAGAAATCCAGATTGCGAGATTGGTTTGGCTCTTTAGGAACTTTATCAGCTTTTCTTTCATTTTCAGAAGTCAGGGTGCTTTTTTCATTTCTCTTAAAACTGAAATCACCAGACTCTGCCAAGTTCTGGCTTTTTCTTTTTCCTTTGGAGCTTCGCATTCTTTTGACCTCATGAAAAATATACATGCTATTGTTAAACATCATTAAATTGGTTGTGCGTCTTCTCTCTGACATCAGTGATAAATTTACAAAACCACGTTATCTAATCGGTGTAAATTGTTTAATTTCATAGTTTAAACTTTGTCAATACAGCAATTAAAGGGGATGTTCGACAAAAAAGTCAAAATTTTATATGAAAAATGACCTGAATATTCGTAATCTTTGTAAATGATTACCCTTGTCATAAGTACTTGCAATCTATCCTTCTTTTTTTTTAGGTCCAAAAAATCGGCCTAAAATTTTTTTGTTTCTTTATTTTCTTTCGTGCCTAAAGGTCATGAGATAAATGTAACAATACTCAAAAGGAAAAAAATTTACGTTTTAAGAAATAATTAAAAAGAAAGCAATAAAAGTATTTGGCGTTGTTTCATATCCTGAAATATTGATACACCCTTAAGATACACCCTTAGGCGTTTGAAGATTGTTAAACTAGTTTTTTACGCATGATTAACAAAAAAAAAAAAATCAAAATCAAAAGAGAAAATTGTTCTTAAAACAAAACATCTCCGGCAAAGTAAAAAATATTTACTTTTCTACTCTTGCGAACCATTTAAAAATATCAGTTATCTTTTGTTTTGGACATTGTCATACTTTATTTTTTTGAGTGTTTTCCTTTTATAAATTACAAAAACACTCAATTATTTGCGATTTCTAGCACATATAATCATACTTTTAAGTATGATTAAAATTTCTAGCATGTTTATAGCAAGTATTTTAATACGTTAGCAAATATTTTAAACTTGCTTATTTTGGGAATTATCATGCCAGAAAATTGATAGTGTGCTTGCAGTATTTGTTCTTTGATTATTGTGAGAAAACAATTTTCCCATAAAAAAAAATTTTTTTTGATAACATATTTTTGGGGATTATTGATTGTTTAACTAATTTACAGGGTTGCATCCGTGATAAAGCTGATATTTGTATTACATCTGAGACTGATCAAAGTATATTAACATGTGTTGGTGACAAGTTGAAGTTTATAAGCGCCGAATCCTCTGACGAAAAAGAAAAATGTACGTTAGTTTATTCTCTGTTGATTCGTTATGTCTGTATAAGCTTATCATTATTTAGAGAATTTTATGATGAGGTGGTAGGCTAGTTG
>JAUZNK010035140.1:0-18129 GCA_035046665.1 Euphysa ruthae
ATGTGTTTGATCTTTCATAATAAATTCTGTCCTGTTTTTTCAAAATATTGTATTGTACCTAGTCCCTAACAATAGTAATAATTCAAATGGAATGTTGGATCTTTAATTGTTTTTTATTTTAACTTTATTTCAGTGGATGGTGAATGGGAAGAATGGAGTGCATTTTCAGAGTGTTCCCAACCATGTGGTGTTGGAGGAACTAAGCAAAGAATACGTAAATGCATTAATCCCAAACCTAAATTTGGTGGCTCTCTGTGTATTGGAGCTAGCTCTTCTAGAGAAGCATGTAATGAAGAAAGAACTTGTCTCAAAGGTTTAAAACATTTTAATGTATTTTCTATTGCATAGCACATTGTTTATTAAACATATTCTTTAAATATAACATAACTTATTCAATACGATTTGATCCAGTAAAAGTTTTCAAAATTTTGATGAATTGAAAAATTTTTCACATTTTAACATATTTTAAATTTTTTATTTACCTTTTTTTTCTTTCTTTTTTTTAAATGGATTCCATCCAGTTTAAAACAACACCCTCTGTTTAAGATGTAAATTAATACTGGTAGTGCGATTCTCGTCATTTACATTATTAAAATTATGTAGAATGGCCACTATGACTTTATTAGAACATTTATATGTGATTGGATAACACAAAATTGCGTGATTTACGTCACATTGTAGATTATACAAAATAATAGGTTAAGTTCAATAATTTTATCAAAAAAATTTAGGGAACACAGTTGGCTGTGTTCAGGCTTCTAGTAATTTTGTTTATGTAATATAGTTAGTGATGTTGATTCATATGATAAAAATTATGCATGAAAACATATTTTTGATGAAAGTGATCTATTTGGCTTAAAAAAGTCAGTTGATATGTAATATAAATGTGAAAAGCAGCCCCACTAGAAGAAAAAGAACGAGATGAAAGCCAAAGATTTTTTTATGCTACCAGGATAAGATGAATCTCATTGGTGATGAAGTTTGTATGAGTTATTGCTTATCAGATTTCACAGTAAACTTTGGTTTTCTGGTTAATTTGCCAGATCATCATTAAAAGTGTTTTTTTTTTGTTTGGCAGTAGCAAACTCTTCAAAAAAATAGTTTTTATGTATAGCAGATGGGTCTAATAATCTTATGAAAAGTTTTGGAGCAAAATTTTTATAGTTAGATGTCTTTCTTAAGACTGACCTACTTATGCTAATATAGAAACCGACCAGATCCTTTTGTCACCAATTACTTGAAAACTTGCCACTCAAGGCTAACAGCTATTCTCTGGCTGATTGAACTGCCTGTATTATTCACTAAGCTGGTATTTGCTATGATCTGCATTGAAATCATAATAAATCCAGATTATGCCAAAAATCAATTTCTTTTTGTATTTTCTGTTGGTGCTATAAATTTTTTTCGGTTTTTATCCCAATTTTCTGGAATATAGTGCTAATGTAATACAGTTACGTTACATACTTTTTTGAGCTGAAGCCTCATTTTAATTGGCTTTTAAACTGATTTACTGTTTTTACCGAGAAATTGTGGCCTGGGTAGATTAACTCTTAGTGATAGTAGGTTTCAAAAATACTTAAAGTAATTTTCCTTGTTTTATCTAAAAAAAAATGCCTAGCCTCTGAACTCTGTATTTTTTGTTTTGTTTTCTGATTTTCTAAAAAGATTATGAATTAAGAGTTTTTTTTCTTTAAAATGTAGTTTAGTTATGCCTACATGTTTTTTTTCTGTAAAATGTAGTTTAGTTATGCTTATATATATTTATGATTGGACTTTCGTTTTGAAATATTTGGATGTTTTTGTGTGGCTAAACTGTTTTTTTTCCAATATCTATGTTATCATAACTTCTAAATCTAGATATTTTAGTTAACTTTAACGTGAAGTTACGCGATGAAATATGGACTTGGAAGTTGTGGCAAACAAATAGTGCTGAGTCAGTAAAATTAACCAACAAACTTGTAGGCGCTGTAAGTTGCTTTAATAATCATCTCACTTCTCTAATTTTTGACGAGAGGTTGTTCTTAACTTTTAGTAAAATGGGAGTATGGTATTAGATTCACTTAAAAACCATAAAGCGCTCTTGACTTTTATAAAAATTCTTGGTGTCTGTAGAAGTTTTTATTTACAGAATGGAAATCATATTTGAATTTTTGGTTGTGAGAATCATCTCAGGGTTTTATAAAAGGAAAATTCCCCTTCCTGGTATAAGTTATAAAAGGGGACAATTCCAACGTTATAATCAATTCACAAAAAAGTCACAATGGATCTAAGCTAAGTAAAATATTTTGTTGGTGATTTTTCTTATGGTTGATCTTGCAATTTTGTGGTGTTTATGTGCTTTAAAATAACGCTTTTTATAATTATTTTAAGACAGATGTGGTTAATAAATATTTCTACTCATTTTCTAACGGTATAATGTTTATTTTAAGTAAATAGATACATTTTTATATAACTGGTACTCCTGTTTAATAACACGATAGCATTCCTGCAATAATTGATTCCTAAATCTAAATAATGTCTTCATTTTAGATTAATGAGACTTTCAGAAACAGCAGCTTATATACTTATGAAGAAAACATTGTAAAATTTATAATAAATGAATACAAGTGAGTGTCCTTATTAGTCTTGAGAAAAATTAAATTAAAATTATCATAGATTAAAATTATTGTAGATTAAAATTAACGTAGATTAACTGGTTTATGTTAACTATTAAGCTACTATGTTTAGCTGATTAACTATTAAACACAATTTTTGGTCAAAGTCAAAAGTTTGGGATGTTTTGATACACGAGCTACCAAACCATTTTTTTCAATTGAGTTAATAAAAAAATTTTCAATCAAAATCTTTAATATAGCTTTAATTCATCTTGGTAAAGTTATCTACAGAAGAAGACCATTCAAGTCATTGGAAATATTAAAATTTGTGTTTTGAAGGTAATTAGAGTCAATGTAAAAGTTGAAATTAAAGTTATTCAATGGACGTGAAAGTCTGTAGATGCATGCAGCCAATATTTATACAAATAATGTAGATTTAGTCGTTATCCGAGTTTGCACTAAATAGTTTAAAGTTCTGATTTTGCAGATTGGATAAGAGACACTATCCAGCCTGTTAAATTGTCACTGTATACTACATGTAATCTTCTATTTAGATCTGGCTCTGTAAATGCAAACTTTTCAATTGTATTTAAAAATAACTCCTTCCTACAAACAATGACTTTACAACATGCTATTGAGACAAATGAATTTATTGGCAATATGTCTGTTCAACCAATTGAAATTCTTTCACCAGATGGTAAGACCGCTCATCGTTCTTATAATTTATGATCACCAAATTTAAATCTAGTAGATTTATTGCCTCAGTGAAGCAAAATGAATGCAGTTTAGGCAAATATTTTTTTGCCAGTATTTCATTGACTACTAATTGATTGCTCAAAAAAAGTAATCTGGTATCACTTTTATTAAGTTTTTCTTTACAAATAGTTTGTTCAAAAATATTTATCTGAAAGTAATTTTTTGTAAAATATATTTTTTAATGTAGAAATAAGGGTTTGAAATTTAAAATTCATGATTCATTTAAAATAACACAGATTTTAATTTTGGATTTAAAAGGAATGTTTTTCGTTCTTAATGACGTGCTTTATTGACAGGCAACACCCAATAATTCAAATTTGGTTTGAATTTATATATAATATAATGTTAATATTTTTAAGTTGTTTTTAAATGTTGTTTTACTATTCAAGAAAATCAATTTAGTCACCTACTGATCACAATAAAAAAGTTCATGTTAACTCCAAGAGTGCAACTTAGTAAAAAGTTATATTTTAAATAAGTGAAATTAAGCACTTAAATGTGTTTATTCTAATTAATTTACTCTTAAAAAATTTTCACAGCGGGAAAATTTCCTAAATATATGATGTGAATTTTTAATTTTACGTAAATTGATATTTACTGTTTTAATTGTGTTTACTGTTTCTCTATTTTACCTAATTTATGACTCACAAAAGTGATTGTCCAAACATTTCAAGATATGAAGACCAATGTAGTTAGTTACAGCATTTTTTTTATGCTAAATTTGATATTCTGTTACTTAGTTTCTACATGAAATATCACCAGAATTTGAATTTATGCCATAAATAGTATGTGAACTGTTTTCATAAACAAAAAATATATATTTTTATATATATCCATTCTAACGGCATGCATTTCAATGCTATCCTTCCTAAAATAATAGTTCTATCTTATTTGATTATTGGGCAAAGCGGAATATTTTCAAAATAAGATCTGATATGAAATTTGGAAATAATTCTTGCTTTATCATGCCTACTTTGTTTATGGGATTATTGACAATGTTCTTGCTAAAGTATGATTGAAATTATTTGATATCCTCAAACTACTTTCGATGTAAATCCTGTGGTCATTTCAATATTGTTCTTTTTTTATACTTTTTTTTTTAGTTGACATGTTCATAAAAATAAATAGTTTCTAAATATTTTTGATTCAGAGGTAAAGTATTTGACCAAACTTTCTAAAAATTCCTTAAAATTTAAAATTACCAATTTTAGTATGTTAAAGGAACGAGTACGTCTAGATTTTAAATTGGCAGTGTAGAATTTTAGTGTTGCTTAATTCAAGATTTACTTTATGAAAAATGTTCAAAAATTATTAGCGCTTCCACTCGAAAGTAAACTTCAGACCTTACCGATTAAATGCTGCGGGTATAATGTTTTTTTAAAATGTCATATTTCTATAGGATTGAAAGAACAGTTAATTAGATGTTCTTTTTATTTGAAAATCATAATTTTTTCATTAACTTTAATTTTTTCATGTTTAAATAGTTAAACTCATATCAACCAGTTTTTAATTATACAATATTAAAACGTCAATTTTTAATTTATATTATTTTTGAATCTGTTTAACCAATCCTACACTATTTTATATTTAACATCTTTTAGTGCGGTTTATATTGTAAACAAGTCGAAATTTAACGTTCATTTTGTTTTTCAACATGTTTCTAAATCAAAATTTCACAAAATTTCAAAATTTCAAAATTGGAACTCCTTCAAGAAAATTCCAACGGGATTGCGATCAAAATTGATGTCATTTATATAATGTCAAATCTTTTACCTCAAAAATTAAAAAATAACTTTTGAACAGTTTGAACATCTTTTTAATTCAAAATTTTGTGAGGATATCGAAAGGTCATAATTTATTCTGATGAAAATAAATAAATCACGGCCTTTTTTGATGTCAAAATATAGGTTTACATGTAAAAAAATTTTGAACATGTTTCTAAATCAAAATTTTATGAGGAATTCAATAATAATCTTTTTTAAAAACAAAATCTGATTAAAACCGTGTCAAATTTGATGGTCAACAAATATCATTTTAAATGGTTGCAAATATTTCTATGAAGCTAGCCAACATATTACATGAGTAAAAGCAAACAACCATTGTTAAAAATAGGTTTATCCAATAACAGTAAATCATGTACTAGGTTGTCTCAAAGTGTTTTTCTTGACTTCTTTGTTTTGTTTAGGACTCCTGTATAAAATAATACAACTAATCAAATATATTTTTAAGAAATTTTTATTGCAATTCATGAATAAATCTATTTTACTCACTTATAAAATTAACTAGATATGTTGTAACCTTACACGAATAACAAAAGTGCAATTAATATTAATGATTTTCATCTACCTGTTTTTTGGAAAATTAAAAAGGTATTAAAATTTAAACCTGTACTACAAATGTATGGTAACTGCTATTATTGCTTGGTGAATATCAAAATAAAATTTACATTAAAAAAATATTTTAATCAAAATATAAATTAAATTTTGATTAGTGCTGTTTCAAAATTCGGTCATCAAAACTCGGGTCATCGATAAAATCACTGTTTTCGCACACTTTGAAGCGTGGGCTGAACTGACCGCACAACATACCAGATTTTACACAGTTGCATTTTTTCAAGGACTTCCAGTTTTAAAATCGTCATGAAATTTTGATTTTGAAGCATGTTTAAAAACAAAATGAACATTAAATCTCAACTTGGTCCATGTTTCTTACATTATGTATGACCTGCACTATTTAACAAAAAAAAAAACACAAATCATTTAAAACAAAATATTTAAAGAAAATTTTTTTCATTAGTGCTATATATCAACAATGGATAAATACGAAAAAATATTAAATTCAAATAAAGTATCTGGCTTATATTTTATTCTTTTAATTAGTTAATATATACACATTTTTTACAACGAGCCTACTATTTTACACCATTTCTCAGTCCTTTTGTTACCAGCAACAGGATTTCAGATTGAATGATCCATGTAATTTTGAAACAATCGCAGAAATCTATGCTGCTTTTAGTTTGAGTGGTGTTATTACTTTTGAGGCATGTTAGTTGAGGGGTTGCCAATGTCTTTCTGTTTTTTTTTTTTTTTTTTTTTTTTCTTTAATCATGTCAGGGGGAAATTTAAATATTAGATAAAAACTTAAAAATTGTTTAATAATAGAATGTTATTAAATGAAGTATTGCTGGATTCCCTAAAGTCTTGTTTATTATGTAACATTTAAATAATGGTCTTGCTTTTCCTCTTATGTTTTATTTTCAAATACCTTTGAATGCTAATGTTATATTTACTTTTTAGTTAATTTCTTGCCTCCAGAATTTGAAATAGAGATTTTATTTGAAGATACGTTATTTGTGACATGGGAAAGTGATACTGCTTGGAAATCTATAAACGATTTTTATTTATTTTACGTTTTTTATCGTGAGGAAACCTCGGATACATATACACCTGTTGGGACAACAAAACGTTTGGTAACAATACCTAATTTAAAACCATTCAGTACTTATGGAGTTCGGTTGGTTGTTGCAACAACATCATCAAATGGTATTGCGTCAAAAGAGAAAAAAATAACATTGCCTTACTCAGGTAGATTTCGAATAAATTCATAATAAATTTCTTAGTTTTTCAGTTTCATTTGTTTATCAGCATGGCCGTTGAGGCTCCATATAGTTGTCTAGACTATTCATATTTCTCACTTTGTGTAGTAGAAAATTATTTTTAATGTAATACTTCTTCCATAACAAACAGGTCTTTAATAATCATACTTTAGCAAAACTCATTAAAATTTTGTGTATTGTTAGGTAACCATAGAAGGCATAAATAGTTTCTTCAAAAAGTAAAGTTTTTTTGATAACTGAAAATCTTGGTACTGGTTCCAAACATTGTCATTTTTGGACTCTTGGAAGTCTTGTGAATATATAAAAATTTTCCTTTTCCAGATCTGGTCATTTCAGGAACATGTTTAAATTTGCTATCAAATTCTATTTATTGCATGTTAATAGGAACATTTAAATAAACTCATTCTATAGAAGGATTTTTATCTTGCCATGCATGCTTTACTGATCATTTTGAACTTTTTTGTGTTGTTTTCTGGTGTTATTCTAAATTTTTGTGTGTTTTTTTCTGGTGTTTTTTAAAACTTTTGTGTGTTGTTTCCTGGTGTTATTTAGAGCTTTTGTGTAATGTTTTTTGATGTTATTTTAATTTTTGTGTGTTATTTTCTGGTAGTATTTAAGATTTTGTAAAATTATAAGATTATAAGCCATGTTTTTAATATTTAAAAAAAAAAAGAACAAAATTATCTTCATTTATGCTTAGAGCTAAAAAATATTAAAACTTTTCATCAATTTTTACTGGAATTTCACTGAGGTAACTGAATTTTATCAAGAAATTATCCAGGATTCAAGCCCAAAAGGCTTAAATATAGATGAAAAAGTTTTTTTTTTTATTATTATTTTGTTCTTGCTTCTATAGGTAATTAATATAGTGGTTTCATAAATATAAGTTTGAAATGGTAGCAGTTTTGCTATATGCTAAGCAAGATTTGGCAATTCTAGTTGTTAAATCATGCTACGTCTTGTACGTAGATAATTTTAGCGTAGACGAGGGATTGCGATATTATGTGATATGAATGAATAATTCTGTAGATAAAGAAACTTGAGACCTTAACTCAGGTTAATTTGTAAATATCAGTAAAATAAATGAACCTTTGGATTAAGAACACCTATATTTAATTGTTGCTACTCTAACATGTATATTTCTTTATTTGCTTTATTCTAACTGTTGCATGAATTCATATAAAATATATATAAATATGGTTGTTGTGATTCATCAATCAAGTTTTAAATGTTTATAAACAATGAACAACCATACTTTTTTGGTGGTAAACTTAAGAAAAAAAAAACTTATATAGCAGAGAGATGCAAAATAGCCTTGTGTGTTTATGATATATAGTGGTAAAAGGATATTATTTTGTGTAACTATTGTACATAAAGATTTTTCCTACCATAAAACAAAGGGAAAGAACCTGCATCTCATACATGATTAATACCTCAAATAAGTTTTGTGCAATCAATTTTCTCAAAGAACTCATTTTTTGTATAATTAATTGTGTCATAACAGCATATAGCACCTTAAAGCTGTGGAAAAGAGCCAAAGTGTTTTTTAAGATTAAGACTTCAAATGTGCGCTAGTTTTTTGTAGCCCGTATTGTGTTACTCTGTATGTAAAGAAAGAAATGAAGTAAGTCATATATAGTTACTTATGCTATGAAGTACTTTTAAACACAGAAAAAGAGTATTTGCTAAATTAAATTTTATATGTAATTATGTTTTTAAAATGTAATTATTATTCGATAAAATATTCGTTGCCTTAAAACAAGTTAAAAAGGTCCAAGAGTCTTGCAAAACTGAAACTTCAAAAGTATCGCAGCTTTGCATAATACTTGTACGTAAATAACATGCATTTTATATAATCTATTACACTTTCAAGGTGTTGATTTCTTTTTATTCCCTGGATCCAGGCACCAAAAAGTGATTACTTTTGCATATTTTCCATTTTGAGAATATTAACCAGTCCAGCTCCCAAGATCTAAAATAGCGTAATTTTAGGTCTAAAACAGCATCACTGGAATTTTATTGAAATTAAATTTTTATAATTTTAGCACCCCACATTGCACCACCAAACTTTCAGTTTATTTTTATGGGTACAACTACTGTTTACTTGACATGGGATGTTATTCCAAGGGATCAGGTTCCTGGAAAATTAACAGGCTATCTGCTTAAATATCGTGAATACCATAAAAACACCTGGAAAACTGAACACATAAGCTCAACATATCTTCAGAAGACTATATACAATCTAAAACCAGGAAGTTATTTTGTGTTTGAGATACGTGGCATGTGTTATGAAAAGATTGGTCCAGAAGATACTTTAATTGTCAAAGGGGAAAGCTCAGGTATTTTTTACCACTTTGAAAAGTCTTATTGTGATTATGCTTAATAGTGTTATTTATATTAACATCTGGTAGAATATGTAATGTTTTTTGTCTCTTACCTACTTCAAGGGAATAAATTTTTGAAACAGAATTTGAATTTCTACAACCATTTCAATAGTTGCGATATTGCAAAAATTAAACCTAGTTCTAAAAATATAATTTGAGTTCTTACCTTTGCTGATTATATACCAAGGCTGGGATTTTGATCTCAAACATACCACAAGTTTAAATGCGTTACGTTAAAATTAAAGATGTGAAAGTGTGAGGCTGCCATTGCTCAAAATAACAAGAAGTTTACACTTGATTTTATTGGCAAGAATCAATTGTTCTATATCAAAAGTTTTTTTCTGGATTTCAAATTTTTTAAGTTGCTATGAGATATATAAGGTTATATTTATCAAAAAAATTTACAAAAATTACTGAATATTTATTAATATTTATTTGGCTCTTTTGAAGAATTTTGTGATTTTGTAGTTAGCAAATATTTCATTTGAAATTTGTAATAAATAGAAGAAAAAATATATAATTTATGTAAATAATTTTAAAAGCGGTAATAAAAGAAAGTTAAATATGACTTTAAAAATTTATGAACCTTTTAGTAATTGAATGCTATCAAACATTTGATAACTTTGCTAAACTCGTACCTACATTTTTAGATCTAAATCAGACTTGTGTCGTAGTTCACCACAGTAAATGTTGGTTAGTTTAATGCCTGAAAAACTCTTCAAGCTAAAATTTACATTTTTTTTTGGCAATTTTGTAAAAAATAAATATGGGTTATTTAGTTATACTGCTGAATCCAATAATAACTTAATTGTTATAAAGTTATTTATCAGTGTCAATTGTATATCTTTTATATTACGTAGGGTAGGTTTGTTTTGTTTGTTTTTATTTTCAGGGGTCTTCTTTTATTCACTCTAATTTATTTTTTAGGTCCAAGTATTTCACCTCCAAATATGAGAGTAGCTGAGGGAATATCACCAGTGAAAATAGATGTACATTGGGATGTTATACCTGAACATCTAATCAATGGAATACTAAAAGGGTACACTTTAAAGTAAGAATATGTTATTTGAGTTCTCCCAATTATTTCTGTAAGTTAAAATTATTTTAAAACCCTAATCAAGCTGTAAGTCAACTATTTTAAAACTTTTCTTTCCTCGCCAATTTCACTTTTAACTAGAAAAAAACATATATTTCAATTTATTCATGAAAGTATTATTTAAAATTTTTTTTTTTTTTGCATAAAAAATGTTTAGAAACCAGCATTTGATAATTGAAAGAGTTTATTTCGTGATTTATTTACGTTCATTCATACCTCAATCAATTATTTTGTGAATATATAAGTTTTATAAGTATATATGATTTTGTGTTGTATAATATTAAATTAGTGAGAACAAAAATTTTCGTTATCTTACATATCTTTGTCAGCACGTAATGTCAATAATGTAAATATTTCATTGACTTATGTTTAGGTACAAGCTTGTACGACATAAGGATGTTGATGTAAAAACTGGAGATGATTTCACTGAATTAGTTATCGACCCTTTCTCAAGTTATTTATCTGTTACAGATCTACTTCCATTTTCTCAATACATTTTTGAGCTTTCTGCTTTCACTGATGTTGGTAGTGGACCAAGTGAACTTCTGTTAGCAGGTAGATTGTCAAATATGTCATAACCAACTATTTTATCAGAAATTATTTAGTCATTCAAAAAAGTTACAACTGCAATTAAAATGTTTTCAGATTAACATTGTGATTGTTAAAAATAAAATATTTAAGTTAATTTTTCGTTTACTCAGTTTCACAGTGAACATGTTTATAAAATATATGTTGTATATACATGTGTACAAAGTGAATATTGTATACATAATACATTGTCATATTTTTTATACAAGTAAAATTAATATCAAAAATTAAGCAGTGTAATAACCTTTCTAATAATACTTTACCAATAAAGGTTGTAAACAACATCTAGTTGCAACTTATAAGAATTTGTTATGGTGCTTATTGACTGGAGTAAAATATATGATATGGTGGGTTTAAGTCTAAAGAGGAAGTTATGGTTTTTTTGATTAAAAGAATAATTATTATACCTTAATACCTTTTTTTTTAAAAAAAAGTTTATAACCAAATTTCATAAAACTAATTTTTCAAAATTTTGTCTTTAAATATTTTTTTGAAACACGTAATGACAGGCCATGAATTTCCTTTTGTCCATCCATCTTTTTGTCTGTCTGTTTATTCCGGCTGTTTTCCCTATCCATTAATTTGTTTTTGCTATTGTTTTGAAATTAGGTTAGGGTTAATAAAGAAAATAATATGAAGACGCCCCAATTTTGAAAAAAAATCTTCTATTTTGTTTGCATCTTTACCAAATATAATCAAATATTGTCAATTTAGACCATTAATCAGCATTTTCAAATTTTCTTTGATTCACTAATTTTTAGCATTTTGCTTTAAGCTATAGAGTCTTTTGACAAGTGGTCATGTGACCACTTGCCAAAAGTTCTCGTTTCAGAGCGCAGTTTCCCAAAAATTTTTTTTTGTAAAATGATGTTCTAATTATGTCAAAATTCTGTACCACGTAAGAAATTTTTATTACTAATTATTTTAGCATTTTGAACCTTTTTGAAAATTTTATCAGGCTTAGAAACATTGGTTTTAAAAATACAATGTTTCTCAAAACTTCTCATCTTGTTTCTTATTGTTTCTGATCATTTTAGCTTGTTTATGAAAACTTCATTGAGCCAAAGCCCCAGATCCAAAAATTGATCAAATTTGGTCAAAAACTTTTATTTTTATTTTTTCTTTTTTCTCATGATATGTCAAATCTGGTTAAAAATTTTCAGATTTTTTATAAAAATATTTTATAAAAAGTCTATATCTTTTTACTTTTTTTTTTTTTTGTTTCGCATGTAAATTAGATGCTAAGGATTTTTAGTAAAAATTTTGAATCTCAATAAACAATGCAAAAACCTGTTTGTTTTTAATGGTATTCCTAGTATCTGTCCATGGGTTTTCTAATATTTTTTTTATTAATTTGTTTTTTCCTCCTTTTTTTTTCATTCTTTTATTTTACATTTTTATAGAGACTTGTAAATGTCCTGAAAAGATATATACCAACTACTATAAAAAGGAACCGTATGTTGAAGTCAACTTAAAATCAGCTGACATTGCAAAAGGATTGTTTCCATCATTTCTTAGAGAAGCTGTCACAAAAGCATGTACCGGCTGTAAGAAGTATGACGAGGTTGTGGTTTATTTCAATAAGACGTTAGATGGTCACCCTTCCCTCTCATTATCAGAACAAGAGTTTAAAAGTCGTATCAACGACAATATACATGTAAGTTTTCCTATATTCAGCAGAAAATTTTACACAAATTATGAAGGTATTTATCCATATATAGAATTGATTAAGTCACAAGGGAGTGCATTGGTGTTGAAAGAAAAGAAAGTAATGGTAACTGGAGCTCTCTCTATAATGGAGAGTATCGTGAATGCATGGCCTATCATGCTGATTGCTGTTGCATTAGCAATGATGTGTGGATGGCTGCTATGGTTTGCAGTAAGTTTTATTATTGTTTTGAAAATTATTTTTTTACAGTATAATGATAGTGATTTTGAGAATATGAAATAACTAATCAATAAATAATTAATTAAATTATTAAAATGAAAATAAAATAGAATAATGTTTCTTATTATTTTACCATTGAATAATAAAATTATTTCTTCTCCAATTTTTTTTTTTACTAAAAAACTCAAAAATGTCTCGAAAAATGTATTTTTTTATTGTTGTTGTTTTCACTTTGTTGTCACTTTTTGCAAGGCTGAAAGCCACGACTATGCAGAAAACTAAAAGAAAAGATAAAGATAAGGTATTGGCTGATGTTAGACTTAACAGATTGGAGATCATAATCTAAAGGAAAACAACCAAAAGACAAAAAGTGTCACAAACAAGCTGTACATGGGAAGAAGCTTGAGGATTAAAAGTTTTTGTGAAATTAAGGGCTCTGTACCATTAAAGGATGAGTATTAGATGGAAGCTTTGTGGTTTTAGGGAAAGTCATTAGTGATGGTGTTAATCATCAGAACAGTGTCCATGTAAACAATTTAAAGACTTTCACTTATGGCTGAGAAGAGACTGATAAGACAGTGATTCAAGAATCTTGGAGTGGGATTACTGTGGAACAGCTTGGTAAAAAGTTCAACATGAGTGCAGGAAGCAATTTCTTTGGTGCATTTCTCTATATAAAGATTGAAGATGTGTTTGAGTGCAATATCACAGATTTGATCACGTAAGCTGTTCCAATCTCTTTGGTGATCGGAAAATAATTTCCTTTGGATAGTTGGTTCATACGAATAGGTGATGATGAAATTGATGTCAATGTTAACCACTGCATGGTCAATTTCAGTTTCTTAAAGGACTAGAGGAGATGTTTTGCAGGTATCATGGTCCGATGAAAAGAATAGATCAGTAAGAGAAGTATTCTGGTTGTCACAATCAGGAATACGAGTGGGAACATTGATTAGTTGAATCAATGACTGAGATATGGGGGAAATTATAGGTGTTGATACTAGAAAGGCTAGTAGTTCTGGAGAAAGGTGACCAGGTACACTAAATTAGATAAAGGATAAAGTTTTTTTTTCACTTATTGCATGCAAGATGTAAGGTGATGAACAAGTGAGAAAAGATTTCACATGAAAAAATTTACTGCAAAGTCCATGTCCAACAATGGATAATACTATTAGTTTTTTTGTTCTTAAAAGTAAACATGCTCAATGCAATTTCTATCAGAATAAAGTGCAAAATTATTTGAAATATTTGTTAGTGCTTTTATTTGAAATTGTGTATAAAACTTGTTTAGATTATTGCTTTTATTAGCTTTGGTTTGAATGAAAAATAAAATTAAAAGGTAAGAGATTTTATGGATATAAAGCATCGATGCGAGTTATTTTACTGTAAATTTTACTTTTGAAAATGCATAATGCTTCCTAGAAAAACAAAATAATAACAAAAAAGGCTGAAGCCAAATTTTTTCCTTCTATTTTCCTTTTCTTTTCCATTTCCATCATTTTCTTTTACCAAATGCTACCAGTGTTATTTGAAATATATTATATGGAATTTTATATTTCACAGGAGCAAATAAGTGAAAGTAGTGATTTGCAAACAACAAATTGGTTAAAAGGTTCCATTGAAGGGTTTTGGTTGGCTTATGTAACAATGACCACAGTGGGGTTAGTATTTTTTAAATTTGTTTTTATAATTTAGAAGATACACCATAAATATCCTATTAAAATACCTCCAATAAAAAATTTCATAATTTTAAAAGGGAAAGAACGCATAAAATAATATATATATAAGATATTATGGGTGGCTTTAAAATATCTAAAGATGGAATTTCCTTTAAGATGAAGATGGCAATCCGTTTAAAATTTTTTTAAAAAATGCTTATTTTATTAGCTTGGTCCTACTTTTTGGAAGGCATCAAATTTTTTTTATAATTTTACTACTAGCCTATATAATCTTAATCACCTAAAATTTCATGGTTTTTGTGAAAAATTAGGCATTATATTATTATTATTATATATTATATTATTATTATATTTTTAAGAGGTGCAAGTTACTTAAAATAGCTATTTGTAATTTATTTCAAGATTAGCAAAAAATGTTTTTCAAAGAAAAATCATGAGAAGGAATATATTTTAAAACTTTTATGAAAGTGATAAGAAAATTTTATTTCTATCAGGACGAATCAGAAAAGGCATCTTAGTAAGATTCAGAGAAAAAAATATCTTGTTTTTATTAAACAACGACAAAAAAATGAACTGCAGTCTGTAGAAAATGGGATGGCATGTAATTTTTCTTGAAAATAGTCTGACAAAGATATGGCAGGTTACGACATGTTTATATGCGATTGTATTGAAAAATTGAAATTCATTGACATTGGCGTTGATAAGTGATGATTTATGAAAAATTAAGATTGGAAAGTAAAAGTTGATAAGTGACCTCATGAAATCGATTATCTCACATTTTAAGAAAAAAATGACAAATTTTTAAGTTATAATAAAATAGAAATTGTTAAATAATGATGAATTAAATCAGAATATTTGTGTCTTTAATAATACAGACAAGTAATTTTAAGTACAGATATTGTTATAGAACTCATAAGAGGTTAACATGGTGTATAATTGATGACACATACATATATTTTCAACCCATTGCTAGCATGTGTAACATTATACAGCCTTCTTAAAAACCAGATGATATGACTTTTTGTTGCCAAATAAATATATTTTTGAATATATATTGAACATTAGCAGCGCAGACCTTTGCAGTTCCAGGATACGAGATCTATATCTGAGTTTGATGCAATTTCATTGTTGGTAGTTGCTGTGATATACACGTTGCTCATTAGCTCCCATTTGTACTCAACAGGATTTAATATTGTGATTATAGCCTGATTAGCATTTGCCCATTGGTTGGTGGTGAGCTCTCAGTAAGTGATTTTTGCATGCACCTCTTGTGGGTGGAATTTTCACACATTCAGCAGCAGATAATTTGATTTGATCCATCTTACATCTTGCAATTGAGTTATCACATCAAATAAACCCTACATATAAACTTCACTAATTGAGGCTGGACATCTTCCTTGTCATTTCTTTTTAAACCTGAAGAGCTTGTTTAAATATCTCATCACCGAGTTGCTCTAAAAACAATTTTATCCAAAACTATTTAAAAACCTGCAAAGAATGGAAGAGAGTTCTGGAGATCAATTTCATCAGGGCCAACAAGAGTAGCAATAATAATTTCAACCATTTTGGTTGTTATGTTAAGATGAGTCAAATGTCATTTCGAAGTTGAAATTGAGGCAACATATGTCCAGAATCTTGGAGAGTGGAGTTACTGCAGAACTGCTTAGAAAAAAGTTCCACCTTATTTCTAACAGAGGTAACAAACCAATTGAAAAGCGGAGGGATCAAAGACTTACCCTTATTTTAAAAACTCTTTTACATGCGTTTTAGATGTCTTGAGACTCACTAGACTTCCATGGACCTAGTTTTGGTAAGAGCATTTTGATATTTCAATGACTCTTACGGTCATTGTGGGCTCTGATAAAAAAATCTATTTTCAACACAACGGTCTGCTGAAAAAGACAAAAGTAATGGTTTCAATGAGCAATTGTGGTCGCAATTGCGGTAGAAACCTATAGGTTTGAGTGTAGTTTCTCTTGATACTTTTGAGAGAGAATATTTGTACCAATGCCAAAATGAATGCAGGAAGCAATTTCTCTAATGCATTTTTCTGTATAAAGATTGAAGATCTGTTTGAGTGCAATATCACGGATTTGATCGTGAAATCGACAGAAACATCTAACAAGCATTAAACCAAGCTGAGCATCCTATCCTATCATCATACAAAGAAGGATAGTAGGAAGGCTGATATTCATCACCCTAGAGCAGATATGGCAATATACCCCTACATATAAACTTCTGTATTTGAGACATCTTCATTGACATTTTCTAGGTAAACCTGAAGAACTTGTTTAAATATTCCATCACCGAGTAGCTCATAAAATAATTTTATCTAAAACACTTTGTTTTTTCCATTAAATTTACCACTGGTATCGCATCCGGTTAAACAATATACTGACAATAAGCTTGATGCTCCTTGTTTGCCAAGATATCTTCAGACTATATCAATATCAATAATAATGTTGCTGTTTTTTGCAGACATAAACAAACGTTTGCAGTTTAATTCATCTTGGTAGTTTAACAATATAATGATGATACCCATATCAGTTGCGTATAAAGATACTGTAGAGTTTTCCAGTACCACAGAACATAGGCAAAAATTAACAATTTGTCTGCAAATGTTTAATTGTTACCAGTGATAACGTACTGAATTGATCTTGAAGTCAAATGATCGCTAAAACAGCTAAGCAAGAATTCGACTAGAGATTTCTTTATTTTAGTATGTTTCGCATCGTCAATCTGTTTGTCTGTTGTGGCATTAATTTTATATTCACTTGGAATATTTTGTTGGTGCTTTTTATGCCTTGTGGACACTTTCAAAGAATTTTCTTTATAAGTGTCAAATGCTAAAATGATGGTAGAGCACCCCCTCGATAGATTATTGTTCCTATGACAACAATAGGTGGCCAGATGCTCACCTGTTTTACCCACGTCTGTCTTGTGACTTGATTCTACCATCAATTACCACTCAATTTAATTTATTTAACTTTGAAATGGTCAAATTACCTGCTGCTTTCATTATCACCGACATCAGTTTTGATTTCCGATCACCGCCATTAATATTCCGCCATTAATGAATTTACCATCCGCGTTAATTAAACTTCCTGAAACGACTGTTAGTTCATGGTTTTCGGTTAAAAACTCCTTATCAATATCTCTTGACTGGGATAGAATAGCACATTTAGCAAAGAGGTTGCAGTTTTGACTGAATTCCACGACTCTGTCTTTTATTTTTAACTTTTTTTTCACACTAAATTTTTTGAATACTTTCAAGTTAACTTTTTTCAATGGTGCAAATACACTAACAGAGCTAGGGTGTAAATACATAAAAACGGCGGCGTATAAACTTGATTTTTTATTTTTCAATATTTCTTTGATCTATCGCAATCAGCTTCATCAGGAATATAAAAATCGTTACAAAGATACCATTAAAAAGAATTTTTTTTTTTTTTTTTTTTTTTTTTAGAAATTATTTGCAATGCAATGCTGCGTCAGCTAATTTAGTAAAAAATGGCTTCCAGGACTTGG
>JAUZNK010035151.1:5850-17860 GCA_035046665.1 Euphysa ruthae
TATGTTGGAACTATGGTTCAAAAGATACCTATGTTGCTTTGTTGCTATGTTGGAACTATGGTTCAAAAGATACCTATGTTGCTTTGTTGCTATGTTGGAACTATGGTTCAAAAGATACCTATGTTGCTTTGTTGCTATGTTGGAACTACGGTTCAAAAGATATGTTGCTTAGTTGCTATGTTAGAACTATGGTTCAAAAGATATTGCTTTAATTTTAGCATGACTCAAATATATAAAAAAATTTTTAAACATTAAAAACTTAAAACATGCAATTAAAAAAAAAGAAAAAAACAAACCTGGGTGATTTTATAGAACTTTGTTAACTTTTTAAATATCATTTTACCTGCAGAAAATCTCTTATATGGTTGTTAGCTCGCTTAGAATTAGGTCCAGGTACTTCACACTTAGGGCACAACTGGCCAACTGTAAATATATCACCTAAATTACGAATATAGTACCTAAGAATAAAAAAATAAATAAAGGAAAGTGGAGACCAAAAAATAAGATGTATAACTCAAACTAAATTTAAACTTAAAAATTTGGATTTTTTAAACATTTAAAGTAATCAAAACCAAGACCAATGGTAATATGAATGAGTATAATCCATAAATTCACCAAAATATATTTTTGATAGTGGTATAAAATGTTAAAAAACGCAAATCATTTTTTGTCTTTTAATCAAAGTATTATTAAATGTCTATATCACTGATAATAATAAAAAAAAAAAAAAAAAAAAGCAAGTATCAATAGAATTGTAAAACATGTAAGCGAACAAGAAAACAAGTGAAATTTTTAGATAACATCATTAAATTAAGTATCGCAATTCAATAAAAATCTAAAACATCAAAGCCAAACGTTTTTTTAAATTTTAGTATATTGCAATACCAGGATTTAAAATTATTGCAAACAACAAAGATAAAATTCTTACCCTTGTGGTATTTTAAACATAAGAAAATCAGTAGAATATAATCTATGTTGAAATATTGGAGCACGAAAGAGATTATTTTCTAAAGCCTAAAACAAAATGCAAAATATAAGTTTATAAAATTTTATTTCATAACATATCCGAGTAATATAATTCTGTATTGTCTTGATTTCCCAACACTACAAAAGCCTGATTCCCAGGTCACAAAAATCCTCTATATTTCGATTTATCACAACCAAGCAGAGATTGGAGCTTATAGATTAAAAATAACAGAAAAAAAATGGTGGAATCACCTAATATCAAATCAGCAAAATAAACAAAAATGTGATATCAACACAACAAACAAAGGAAATAGAACGATCTAATCATTCGCCAGGTCAAGTTTCACATGAAAAAGGAAAGAAAAGGAAAAGAGAACCATTTTATAGCAATGAATCTTCCTCAAGTTCAAGTGACTCATCTTCCTCATCATCGTCACCCAAAAAAAGAAAACACAAAAAGAGTAAAAATAAAAAGAAACGGAGAAGACAAGTTTCAGAAAGTGACGGTGAATTAGCCTCAAAAAAAGTTTACCATCACCATAGAAAAAGAACTGTTTCAATGGGAGCTGTCAGACGAAATGGAAAAATATGTCATGGATAGATTCAACACCTTCAAAACATAGAATGATACCCTCAATGAAACATCCCCAAAAACATAAACGAGGTGAAAAAATTTGTACTTAAAATGAAAAATAAAGCGCAATACATCAGCTCAAATACCATGCTGGAAAAAATACAAAACAAAAACAACGCAGTTTTGGGCCCTCTATCGAAACTACCCCAGTGCCTTTGAAAAGGCAGCCATGGAAGGAGACCAAGAAGGGCGTCCTCTATTAGAGGAAATTGTCATAAGTCAATTTTAATAGTTGGGCAAACTAACGAGGCATTAAATTATCATTGTCGATTAAATGCTCTCTTAATTTTCACATCTAAGCCAAAGTTATTTTGAAAGAGACAACTTTCAACCCCAAGGAGGAGTTTTAGTTTGGAAAGTTATTCAAGGAAAAATTTTAGATATTACAAAAGCAAAAAAGGAATCTCACACTATGTTCACTCATGCAGAACGAAAGAACACAAACAACAAATGGCTCTTTTCAAAAAGCCCCGCTTTGTTGAAGAACGCCTATGGGGGAGGGAATCAAGCCAAACCGTATTTTGTTAACAAACGCCAAGAAATTTATACCAAATCAAGCAACCAACCCTAAATTTTCAAATCCTACCAGGAGAAAATTATTTTGAACCAAAAGTCCCAAAAGGACCTATTGTGGTGGGTAAACAATCTAATTATCTCAAATAGTCATTCGTTAATAATGGAACCTCTCAACTAATAAATCAGACAGATGTCTCAAAAACAGACTGGGGGCGGGCAGTTTGCAATAAAGTAAAGATTGGGGAGTGTGGAATGCCTTAGAGACAGAACACCACATAAATATCCTGGAGCTAACAGCAGTGAAGTTTGCCTTACAGACACTTATCAGGACAAATACTATAAACTCAATTCATTTCCAAATACAACATTGTGGCCTTAACATATTAAAAATTTAACTTTAATGAACATTTCAAGATATGTGCAATCCTGTTGCATTACAAAATATCAATAAAATGGGAATAGTCGACAAGGAACCTTACAAAAAGGCAGATTCACCAGAATGGAAACTCCTCCCATTACTGTTTCAAAAGGTGTGTCAAAGGTTTGGGAGACCACAAATAGATCTCATTGCATCAAGGTGTCTCACCAGCAAAAATATTATGTGTCATGGAGACAAATGTAATGTCATTTCCCATTCTCCATGATCGCCCAGGTCCTAAAAAAAATTTTAAGGAACAAGGTAGAGCAGATGATATTAATTACTTCTGCATGGTCAACTATGGTGTCCCAGGTTTATCAACTGTCAAAAAAGACATCTGTTAATAAAACCGAGTTCTCAACCTTTAATGAATCCGTTGAACCAAGAATACCCATTAATCCTAAACAAGACGCTTACTTATTAGTGGCTTGGATGGTTTCAGGGGTATATTACCAAAAAGAGGAATTTCAGAAAGGGCTACTATCTTATTGGAAAATCTAGTCAGCCGAGCTAGCTTGTAAAAGGTGGTCTGGCTGTCTTAAAAAGCAAATTGATCCATTTAAATGTAATATAAAAGCAGTATTAGATCATTTAAGTTACGCGTTTGAACAGAGATATGAATATAGGACAATCACTGTCAGTCGTTTCGAAATTTCAGCAAAGTAGGATGAAGTAAATAGAGAAAAGATTAGTAAAAACCAACTGATATGCTCCCTTATGTTAGGAATATTTAATTCCAGGCCACCCAAACCAAGATATAGTTCTATACGGGATGAGCAAGAGTGGTTTTCCTTGTTCAAGGGTATCCATGATAACTAATTATATCACTTTTAAATTTGAAATGTTACATAAAGGTTGAAGAAAGGGAAAACCAGGTCAAGACCTAAGTTCCTATAATTATAATAAAGATTCTGAATTAGTGTAGTTTCAACCTTAAAAACCTATCTGGAAACAACTAAAGATTGGAGAACTAACAAACCAATCACAATTATTTCTTGGTCATAAAAACCACATAAGGAAGTTTTAGGAGCACTATTTCTGGCTGGATTAAAAGTGTCTCACAAGAGATTCATTCACAATAGGTTATTCTATTTCTGATGTAATGGCGCAGGGTTCAAGGTCAAATGGGTCCACTCTTTAAAAGTTTTATAACAAAGTAGTTATATGACATAGACAAAGATTCTAGGATACCCTTCTGAACAGTTAGATAGATACGGTCTAAACAAAGATTTGTGGCCTAGGAAATAGGCTTTTATAGGGTTGGGAAATCAAGACAATATTATATTATATCGATCGGCAATTTTATGAAATAAAATTAATTAACCACAAAAGGGTGCAAAGCGCCCACAATGTAGTTTAAATTTAATGAATAAAATAGAAGAGAAGATATAATACTGCCCACCCTCCCTTTTCAATATCTATGAATACAACACAAAATGTATAAAATTTAATCCATTTCCAAATTGGTTTGCTTTAGATAACTATAGAAGATAGTGTTGTGCAGAATAAAACAACGTAATCTACACATGTCTTCTCACTGGCTAATGCCTGTTTGAATTCCCCATAAGTTTTAACATTAATCATCTTATATATAATAAAAGATAAAGAAGGCTCCAGACTTTCTAAGGTTAAGAAATCGAGACAATACAGTATTATATTTCTTCTATTTTATTCATAAAGTTTATACTACAATGTGGACGCTTCCCCCGCTTTTGTGATTTTATAATTTCCTACTATAATAATGAAAATCACCAGTTATATTTTTTTATTAATTATTAGTGTTTATCTAGTATTTGTTCTGTGTAACATACTTTATTGCTTAAGCTAATGTTTTCCATAAACTCTGGACCTATGTTCACATGTAGTTTAAGAAATTGACTTTCTTTTGAAATCAAAATCGTATTTAAAGCGAATAAACGCCTATTTTTTAGCTGTTTAGAAAAGTCAAACTATCTAATATATTTTAAAAAGTTAAAAACATTTTATAAGTCAAGAATGGAATGCTAAAGTGGTTTGAATTTAGTTTCAGTTTAATCATTTTCATTTTTCGTATCATTTTTACTCTTTTTTACCAATATTACTATCTTCTTTGGATTAAAAAATAGTGGCTATGAAATATCAAATAAGATAAATAAGGGTGATACTTCTAGCCAAATTATATTTAAACCCCATAAAAATTTCTTTGTTTGGGTCCTATGTCAATTTAAGAATGAGATTTAAGACATTTTAAGTAAATGGATTCTTTTAGAAATCCATCAAAATTCCAAGCAAAACACACTTGGTCTGTTTTAAATTAGAAAATTTACCAAAATTTAAGTACATATTTTTAAGAATTATGATTTTTCTCATCAAATTTATAATTAAACTTATCAAAGGTTAAACTTAACTAATGATTAAAAGTCTAAGGCATTGGATAAGCCCCACCTGTGAACTTGAAAAGGGTTCCACAGACCCAAGAACAAAATTTTAAAACATCAAGCAAAATTTCACCTGTAGAACTTGACCAGGGTTTAACTGTCCTAAAAATGGAGAGTGGTGAATATTTGTCATTTCACCATAACTTAATGTCTGGCTGGGTTCCTTTGTAAGTTTCTAAAACAAAACAAACAAAAATTTAAAAGTTCTGATTATCAATTATTATATTTGTCAGATAAATAAATTCTACTGATGTCAATTTTCATAGTTTTTATAAGCAATAAAGCCATTTTAATGATAAAAATTAAATTTCAAAGGGTTTCAAAAGATTGCCTTTTTTTCATAACGATGATGATGATGACGACGGTGATGGTGATTATCATCATGATAATAATGACGATGATGATGATGACGACGGTGACGATGATCATGATAATAATGAAGATGATGATGATTAAAATGGCTAATAAAGATTGATAATAAACGCAAGTGACAAACCCTGTTATAATAGTTCTTGATCCTGCTATTCAAGCCAGCCTGTGATAAAAGAGGAGGCATTTCTTCACAATACTCCATGAGCACAATATCGCCATCCATACCACTAAGGTCTTCAGGTGTCCGCATAAAAAACATCTCACCACCACCAAAAGTTTGGCGTTCCTTTTCTCGCTCCTGCAAAGAGGTACTTAAAATCAACAAATGATGTATTTGGCTAAAAATGACTGCAAATGCATTGCACTATATACAGATATGAATAATAAATTATAATGCTTTAAGCAATAAGGAAATTTTTCTACTTAACATACCATAGTAAAAATTAAAAGAAATTCACCTTTGCCTTTCTCTTCATTCGTTTGTATAGAGAGTGTACGATATGAAAACCAGGCTTCATGCTAAGTTTCTTTTTATAAAGCCTCGGTCTGTGAAATGTGCGAAGTTCACTGGCTTGAAAAAATGTGGGAAAAAATGGTCGCTGAAGTTCAACAGCAGGCGTTGAATGCTATAAACAGACATAAATACATCACTATTCGAAGATATAACTGTGTGGTTAATATAATTCCATATATGGGTCCAGATATAGATATCAATATACCAGATAAAAATGTAAAAACTACTTTTTGACCTTTTGATGTTAAAAACAGAAATCTAAACACATTTAGATCAACTGTATAACTTCTACTGTTTGGAATTTATAACCTTATTTGAATTAGTTTACATATTTACATATTACCTGAATACAAAGATTGCCAAAATCAGCTTGGAGTTGATTTTCATGGAGATCTAAAATAAACCCAGTGCCATGATTTTAAATTGTGACTCAAATATGATCACTTAAAGCTTATATTCAATGTGGAAAAACAAAAAAAAAAAAAAAACAAAAAAAAACAAAAAGAGACTATCTGACAATTACAACTTTTGAATTAAGACTAAAACATTTATAAAACAATTTTGTGTAAACATTTTAATTAATCTCCATTCATTAAATTTTCTTAGTATGTTGTTGGTTTCATAGAATAGTGAATAGGATGTGAAGTAAGGTTCAGTAAGTTTGCTATTAATGTGTTTTAAGTAAGGTATAGTAGATCTCTCTGGGTTCCTGATATCAGATTTTGCATTATTTGTTCTTAGTTATAGGACATTTGTTTCAAATGTAGTTCTCTCCATATTTGCAGAAAATCATATATAGTACTTTTTTATTGCTACAGCCAAATAAACTATTATAGTCCCATTCTCTCTGGTTACTGTTTACAAAATATTAAAATAAATTCTTTTCAATCTTTGATGAATATGTCAGAGCATGAATATAATATAATGTGGTAATTCTGATTCCATATCCAATTTTATACATGTAAGAGTTTTTCTTTAGACTCTTGGATCGTCATGTAGTATATAAACTCATTTATTTTTAAAAAAGCTCCTTCCTTTGCCCTCCTCTCCCTTCACAGAGCATCGTACCATGGTTGCGCTGTGCAGAGAAAAATACAATTTCAAAAGCTCTAGATCGCGATATTACGTTACTTACAGATTACTTTCAAACAGGCAAATGCAAGGCTGCAAATAAGCATCGGTCAATAGTCAATGTCTGATAGGATTATAGGTTTTTCCTATTCAAATCGTCTTCTCACAGTCATCGTGTCTGGGAGAAATAAAGACGAGAGAACTCACATTTAAAATATGATACAAAAGACAAATAAATAAAAGATAAAAATTTAACTCTTCCTACCTTTTAATAAAATAACATAAACATAAGATGGCATGTGGAACATGATTTATTTTAAAGTAGTGGGATGCGGGACTTAGCATTATTTTAACACTTTTTTAAGGCTTGTTTACATTAACTATACCCATTTTTGACCACTTAAATACATATAGCTAAGCAATTAAATGTAAAACTTTCTTCTTGATCATAATTTATTATATTCTAAAATTATTCCATATATAACAAACAAATCTGCTAACCGATAATTCACAAAAATCACCCTGTTTATAGTTTTATTTGAGGTATTCTCATTTGAAAAGATAAAAAAAAAAAAAAATTAAATCTTTATTTTTTTTCAAAGAAATAATGCATATTTCTTCTCTCTGTTAAAAAACTTAATCAATATCTTGCAAAAGAATGATACATATTTTTTTCTTTCAAACTGGCCAGTGACCAATAATTTAGTGAAATTTAGATATATTTCTTATAATAATTTTAATATGATAGAATATTTGGTCTTTTTAAAATTTTGTTAACGTTCTATTGCTGTTTATTGTTTCATCGTCGATCCTTAGATTTAAAATCAGTGCAGAAGTGGACTGTGAGCTGTTGAAAGTTATAAAAGTAGAATAAAATCTTACCTTAATTACAGTGAAAAAAATTTTTTTTTGGTTGAAAGATTTATTATTTTTCCAAATGTTAATAGCTTTGATACTTTAAATTTTTATTTGTTGATTTTAAATAAGTTTTTATAATCTTGCATATTTTGTCGTTTACTGCACTGTAGGGTTAGGATAAAAGTGTGTTTATTTTACTTAAAGAATGACTTAGAAACAACTTAACTTCTAAAAGAATGTAACCATCAAATTAGCATATATAACAGCAGCAGGTGTTGCAATGGCAGTTCCTTTTATTTTTTGACTAAAATTTTTTATTCATATAAAAGTAGTTGAATTTCCAGATAATCTTTAATGCATTCAAAACAAATTCTTATCAAAAAGATTTAGGTATGTTGAGGTGTGGTGTAAATGTCAACAATCTAGTATTCAATCGCAATTAGTCCAAGGTTGTGTCTTATATTTGTGTATAAGCTCTTAATGTCAGATATACCTATAACATTTCCTAAAAATCTGTCTCTTAAAACCTGTGTGATTTCTTTCAAAAAGAGTTTTAATATTTTTATACTATTTTTGACAAACCGTGTGTGTAAGATGCACATCTTGCTACTATAGGATATCCTTCGATAAAAGGTGATGGAACAATATTGATATGCTCTGATTGGTTCCTTTTAAGTATAGTTGTCAAAATTTCTGATTGATGTAATTTTGGTAACAAATAATAAGAAACCATACTTTGTATTTGTATTGTAGAATGTATTGGCCAGCATGCCTATTTTTTAATACAAAAACATTTAAGTTTTTTTAAAATTAAATCCCTCAGATCAGCTTTATGAGGTTTTTCATAACAAAACATATTCCAGTGACATGAAGGGTTTATTGAAACTTCCTTTGTCTGCAGGCTTAATAATTATTTCTTTATTTCTTATTTTATTTAACAAAGAGACTAAATCAATATAGTCAGGAATATTTACTGTTTCAATTGGGAGATTCTTTATTAAGCACAATTTTTATTCCAATTCATAGATTTTAGAAAGATTTGGTACCAGTATGATTTTAATTTGATAGTGTCTTCACAATGACAATTTTCAACAGTTTTAAAATGTGAAAGTAAACATATTTTTCTTACAAAGATAAATAAATCAATTTCAAATTCATTCATGCTGCTTTTTGGAATTTGGGTGAATCTTAACTTCAAAATTTTACTTTCATCCTAAGATTATTGAAGATAAATTAACTTTGGTGATAATTCTGTTGCATTATTACACGATTCCGTTCTCACGAAGGATGTTGATAGAAGTATTTTGGATTTGGGTTTCTTAGATTGGTGTGCTTATCTAATATTCTAAGGACACATTTTTTACCTTTATTCATTTGAATTCTTGGGTTTTCTTAAGCTTTTACCCAATCTCATGTGTTCTTCTCTTCATCTTATGTATGCTTTTGTGTACTTTTCTTGTTCCTCAAATTTCATTTTATGATTTTCTGAATGATCATAAATTAGTCTCATTATAAAACTATCAATTTCATTAATTTTAATCTGCCATTCGTTAACCTTGTTCTCAAGTATTGTACATTTTTGTAGTACATTTTGGACCACTTGATCTTTTCTCATATTTCGTTTGAATTACAATATAACATGGTTGACATAAGGATGAATATTTGGTGATATTATATTTATTTGTTTATAATTTTTTTTTGTCATCATATCATCATGACTTTGTTTAATTGAATTTCAGATATCTTTAATTCTCTAATCCCATTCCATAACTTAATCTTAACTTATATATATAACTTAACTTATATTATTATAAAATGTTTCTTTATTGTTCAATTTTTTATTATCATTATCGCAAACAAATCATCACACACACACATACAAACCCACACACACACCACACACACACACACACACACACATACATCCATGCATACATTAGAAATTTGTATGAGAGTATGAAATTATTACTTTTTAAAACATCAGTATTAATTAATGTTTTAGAAATCCAAGCTTAAATCTGAGTTTAAACCACTCACTAATAGACCAAGTATTGACCTATACTTTGTCTAGTCTACAGTCACATGCACAATCTTGCTTGGCTCGATAATAATAAAATTGTTTACCTTGTTTTGGGAGATAGTATTCATCATTGGATAAATTGAAGATATTTTTTCTAGATTTTTGAATAACTGGCTCCTAAAAAAAGATTATAATTTAAAATTTTGACTGAAATGAACCTACACAAGAATCACAAAAAAATTTCCATGAACAACTTACAACTTAAATGTCAAAACTTCAGTAAAACTTTGCAAAATGATTAAAATAACATTAAAAAAAAGCAATTAAAAGAATTGTATTGAATTGTATTAATCCTTGGTATTAAAATTGCATAAAAGACTTCTGTTTTCATATTTCTAAAATAATAATATATCTAAAAGTCTGATTGAGTCTATTAGTTAAATGTCATATGTATTAACCAAGAACGTACCTCAGCTTCATTAGCATTTCTTTTCTTTCCCTTAGTTTTATATTCCTTTTTTGTCCCTGTTTCTTCTTGTATTTCCAATGAAGGCTGAGTATCTTCAGGTAAATTTAGAATAATATTTTCATCATTTGGATCAAGACGGAAAACTTCTGGATATGGTATTTTATCAACTGCCTCACTGTCCCAAATGATATTATCTTCCCATCTTCCATACACAAGATCTTTATTCTCTATTGGAAATATGCTGTACCAATTTGATACTTTTTGGTCTTTTGGATCTTTGCTCAAAGTTTCGAGTCCTTCAAAATTCTTCAGAATTTTTGAATAAATTACTGCTTCTGTGGAAGACTTTTCTAAAAAGACAAAGAAATCAACATTATTTCATGGAAATGGCCGTTCAGTAACACCCAGTAATGAAACTAGATAGGCCAAACTCAAAAATTCTATTGCCTTACACAAACATCTTAAAACAGCATTGGAATCCTAAGATTCTTGAAAGAAAAATAAAATAAAATTTCATTCAAAAATCTAACTACCAGTTTTTGGGAAAAATTTCAATTTATTTAAATTGTGTCTTAAAAGCCCTGTCATCTGGCTATGTGCAACCTTGTAAACTGGCCATCTGCAAACTGTATTTAATGATACTAAAGTAGAGTTTGAATAACATTTTACCTTTGGTTTCCATTTGTGTGAGGTATGCTTGCATAGTACGAATATTTCCAGATGGTATCCAACCAGCTTTCATCTGGTTATATTTTGAATGCTTGTCAGGTTTGTAATCATCACTAAACCAAATGATGTCATCTTCCCATGATTTTAATGCTACCATATTAAAATGGTCATCTGATGGCAATTCTGTGCAAGACTCATTTGACTTGTGGTCTGACACTTGCTGTGGCTTAAATCAAAAATTATTTTATAAGTTTTGAAAGAAAATGTTTGGACATTCAAAGTTTAAGTCTCATAAAAACATGGCTTTTAGCCTCACAGAAAAAAAAAAGAAGATTTTAAACAGCAAAAATTTTATGCTTATCTTTATCGCATGAGTGTTTATGCTTATCTTTATCGAATGAGTGGTTATGTTTATTTTTATCGCAAGAGTGTTTATGCTTATCTTTATTGCATGAGTGGTTATGTTTATTTTTATCGCATGAGTGTTTATGCTTATCTATATCGCATGAGTGTTTATGCTTATCTTTATCGCATGAGTGTTTATGCTTATCTTAATCGCACATGTTTTTATGCTTATTTTTATCGCATGAGCGTTTAAGCTTACCTTTATTGCACAAGTTTTTATGCTTATCTTTATCGCATGAGTATTTATGCTTATCTTTATCGCATGAGTGTTTATGCTTATCTTTATCGCAAGAGTGTTTATGCTTATATTTATCGCACATGTTTTTATGCTTACCTTTATCGCACGAGTTTTTATGCTTATCTTTATCGCATGAGCGTTTATGCTTATCTTTATCGCACGAGTGTTTATGCTTATC
Organism: Euphysa ruthae; assembly: GCA_035046665.1. Taxonomy (NCBI): domain Eukaryota; kingdom Metazoa; phylum Cnidaria; class Hydrozoa; order Anthoathecata; family Corymorphidae; genus Euphysa; species Euphysa ruthae. The sequence continues at coordinate 17,596 of JAUZNK010035151.1, forward strand.
TTTATCGCATGAGTGTTTATGCTTATCTTTATCGCAAGAGTGTTTATGCTTATATTTATCGCACATGTTTTTATGCTTACATTTATCGCACATGTTTTTATGCTTACCTTTATCGCATGAGAATTTATGCTTATCTTTATCGCATGAGCGTTTATGCTTATCTTTATCGCATGAGTGTTTATGCTTACCTTTATCGCATGAGTGTTTATGCTTATCTTTATCGCAAGAGTGTTTATGCTTATATTTATCGCACATGTTTTTATGC